>JALMQS010000027.1:0-13599 GCA_024734495.1 Forficula auricularia
ATAACTATGTTGAACAAATAGAGAAAGAAGCGCTCAAAGAAAGCTATTTTCTTAAATAAAAAAATAAGTAATCACAATGAAAAAAGTGAAATAGATCCTTCTCCAGAAAGAATAGAAATCGGTCATTTTATGAATATAATCAGAAAATACAAAAAAGAAATTTATTCGAAAATTGAAACAATTTGTTCTAATTATCTTTCAGAGGTGGGCCGAAAAGACCAGCTACTGACAACTCTGAAAGCGATCAAATGAGCAAGAGAATTAAAAATAAAGGAGATAATACTGTTGGTTTCAGCGAAAATGGTACCTCCGGTCAGAGGCGACTGTGAGTCAGTGGATAGAGTGTTGGGTCGCTGACTCGAAGATCGCTGGTTCGAGACCGAGTCTCGGCAGATATATAACTGCAGTCGCCTCCTCTTGGAAAGTAATGGCAACCTACCAAGAGTATAATTACCTAGAAACCTCGCCAAATTAGTCGTTCGGAACCGGCGTTAAAAAGTAGGTCCCGTATATCTGTGTAAAACAACTAAACACACTCAGCACAGGTATATGTGGAGAGGAGCCGACACCCGTTTCGGGTATGGCACTCGAAGAAGAAGAAGGTCATAATGGCTATGGAAAAAACATATTTACCATGGTTTGTCATAATTATTTCGCTGATTCTATTGGACGTATCCATTTAGATATTGTTAACCAGTATTGGTGGGATCTATATTTTCGAACTAATCAAAATTTAATTGTGCTACCATATCAATTTTTAGCTTTCTGGAGTCCTTTTTAAATGAGTGAAAATAAAATGGAAAATCTTGCATGGAAATGTTTAAAAGAAACTTATGATCATGCATTAGGATATAAATTTCAAAATGATAATATAATTATTCAAGTTCAAGCAGTATTAAGAGAAAGAATTATTACAACAAGTGCTACAACAAGTAAAACAATTGATTTTGAAGACGGTCAAAATTTAATGATTGGCTATGACAAGAAAGAAGGCAAACATGAATATGTTTTCGGGTCAAATGATATGAAAAAAGGATTAGGTAATACTCGTAAAAATTATTTTAAAGATGACAGTGATTCTATTACTTGGGAAGAAGTAGCTGCGCAGCATGAAAAACATTTACAATGGGATCTTACAGGAGTATTAGATGGAAATGATATGTATGATGTCAAGTTTGGTGATGCTAAAAATTTTTAAGACTGGGGGGGGGGGACATCTACTACCTCAATATTCAGCCTCTCGTTATCTTGAAAATGATACACAAACACAACGATATACCTACACTGAAACATCTAATGAAATTACACATAAAAATTTGTTAACCCATCCAATAATATATCTGAATCAACCAAAATTTATTTCAGAAACAGGAAATATGAAATTCATATATAAATGTAAAATTTTTAGTAAATTAAACATATAAAGCAATTTTCTCTGGGCATTTGATTAATGATTATGTTATGCATCAAATTATAGAATTACCTAAAGGACAAGCGATGACTGATAAAATTTTCAAATTTATGGGCAGAACTGCATTTGTAAAATAGACTGACATATTAAGCCATAGGACTACTGGGTGAAGGAAGGCTAATAATATTCCTAACGAATGCTGTAGAGTACCTCATGGTCATTTGGAAAGCTCTACAAAATATTTTTTCAGATTGACACCCAAATACCCACACCCAAATAAAAATATCCTCGATTTGACACCCGATAATCCAACCCGAATTAAAATTTCTTATAAGTGACACCCAAATCTCCACACCCGGTTCCGTGTTCACTATTAACGTCCGTCACCCGCTATGAATTCGAGCACTCGGACGTGAAGGTGGCGGTGAAGCTGCGTGGCTTGGCCGGCCAAGAAGATTGCTGATCTCACACTGAAGACCCAACCGGGTAGAGGGTGTGACGCGTAATCAACCCGGGGAAGCTCTTTGACGGTGCGCTGAACCAACCACCCTCGATAGTATGTAAGGGAATGCGCGAGACAAGACACCTCAAAAATGTTACACTCATGCCGCACTCGATCGGTCAGTCTGTTGGCTGGCTGGTTGAGTGCGGCAAAAATTTTGGGATTGTTTTACTTTCTAAGGAAAGCTAGTCGGCATATTATAAACTCTCAAATATAAATCTCTTATAGGTGTTACTCTTAAACTCCTAAACTATTAACTCTACGGAAAATTTTATTATGAGCAAAGTTGTAGGGAATGTGATTTCTGACAACTTTTGTTTAGAAAAATTCCACCAAAAAACCACCCAAAAAGGGGGGTGTCAAAATATGAAAATCCTTGCTCTTGGACCAAACTCAACCAAATTTTGTATACATAATCTGTGGGTCACTAGAAGGCTAGAAATGCCAAAACTAACCACCCAAAATGAGGGGGTGGGGGGGGTCAAAAAATGAAAATTCTTACCCTTATAGCCAACTTAACCAAATTTTGTATATATAATCTGTGGGTCACTAGAAGGCTAGAAATGCAAAAACTGGGTGCGGGGTTGGGGTGCGTGGGGTGGAATGGAGTAGGGGGTGAGTTAGGGTATCGGGTGCTGGGTGGTATGAGGGTGCGGGTGGAGTCCGGGGGCGTAGCGGGGGTGGGGTCCAGGAGCCTAGCCGCAGGGGGAAGGGTGGAGTGATCAGGTGAGGGTCCAGAGGCGTAGTGGGGTGGGGTGGATGTGTGGGGCGCGGGCGAGGGTTCAGTGGGGGGGGGGGGGTACGGGGTTTCTAGGATTAATATATAGCCATTAACTCAATCAAAAATTTACCGAGCATCGCTTCGTTTTTTGTTAAATTTGTTCAGACCTAACTTCTTTGTTTATGGACCGATTTTGATGATTATTTTTTTATTGGAAAGTATCTTAGGGGTGGTGCCATATTAATTTGGTCAAGTTCTGATGATATGATCACTATTAATAACATCACTAAAAAGAGAAAAATAAAAATAATTTTTAAGAAAAATAAAAACCGACTTCAAAAAAAATTAAATGCAACAAATAAAATACACTAAAAAGGTATAAAATAATTATTATCTCATTTAGTTACAACTAAACGACGAAATATTAACATGAAATTACTTTTGAAGTCGGTGCCAAACAAACTATACCTATAAGCGAGCGTACCCGCCAAACGTACTAAAAGTAAGATCCGTCGAGTGCGATTCATAAAAGGTATATATTTGGCACCGACTTCAAAAGTAATTTCATGTTAATATTTCGTCGTTTAGTTGTAACTAAATAAGATAATAATTATTTTATTCCTTTTAGTGTATTTTATTTGTTGCATTTAATTTTTTTGAAGTTGGTTTTATTTTTTCTTAAAAATTATTTTTGATGAGTTTCATAATGGGATATTCCTGCCAAAACAATCTACCAGACGAACTATCTAGTTATCACCAAGCTGCGATGTCGCACATTATTTATTTATTTATTTATTTATACATATACTTTCAATTTACCTAGAAAAAAAACATTTAATAAATAAATTAAAAAAAATTATTAAATGAATTTAAAAAACAAGATAAAATCAAACATATATTATCATTCTAATTTACTCCACCAAGTAATAAAATAGCTAGTTCGAGAATAGTATCTCTAAATTTTCGTCTAACAATTCTTCTGCATAATCTTCTCCCGGTGTGGCAGGAAGGGAGCTTTGTGCTATTCTACCCCCTTCTAGTGCACTTTCAATCTGAAACAGAAGATCCTAAAGTAAATATGATAGCTCCACGATCGCATAAAGGGCGTGTCTGATTACTGTATGTGCAGTTTTGAAAATTGTTAATATACAATTCCTACTAACCAAGTAACTATTTCCAAGTTTGAAATCCAATTTTTTCGCTCTTCTCTTTATTTTAGAACACCTAGTCATTTCACTCTCATTTCGGCGTGTTGAATTTCTTAATACGTTTTTGAAAAAATTTTCACATTCGGTTAAGGTTGTATCTTCATCTGATAAGTGGACTAACCGGAAAAATAAATAAATTGAGTTTTTGAAATGTTTGAATGGGATTTTAGGCAAACCGTTTCTGGAGCCGCCAGCCCAGGAACACTCGGTGAGGAATTGTCTAGAGAAAAAAGTATCAACCAAAATATAACAATTGTTAAGCCCGTGGCCTTTACTCTTCATCCCACATATATGACTTAATTTTTTGATATAATTTTCCATTATATTCTTTTCGGACAACTTTTACTTCTTCTAACGATTTCAAATCGTTGATGATTTTGAAATCCATCCATAGTTTCGTTTTTTTCAGTTTTGCATGAACAAGCCGAAGTTTTTTCCATCATCTTATCTAATAGGCATTCTAGTTTAGACAGCTTTCTCATCATTGCGGCTTGGTTGCTAAGAGGGTTTCCATTGTGGATGCCTGAAGGGAATAATCGTTATTTGTTGGACCGTCTTGCGGAATTGTTGATTCTTTCCTTTGGGTGATTGGTGATCTGTATCTGAGTGAATTCTCCCTTTTTTTTCAACAATCTGCAAAACAAAAAGGCCAGAAAATTAGAATGAAAAAAAAATCCTGCGGCAACCGTAGGAAAAGGTAGACTGCTCCAATAAAAAGACTTTTCAGACACAAGTTGTAGAGGTTTATTAGTAGAATATATTACCCATTTTCAATCCAACTGGTATAAAACATATTAACGTTGTTATGAATTTTTTAAGATTTCAAACCCCCCACCATTTCCACCCCTTGGGGCTGAAGTTATACATTATTTTAAAATTTTACTTTAATTCATTTCATATAAATGTAAACTCATATTATTATAAATAAATATTATTAAAAAATAGTTTTGAATATTTATTTCATAATATACCTTTCCTATTTTTAAGATATAATTTTACAAGCGATGAAGAATAAAAAAGTTGTTTCATCAATTATCATTTATCCAAAGTACTTTTTAATTAGTATAGTCGCAGCTATTTAAAGATATGTGAAAACAAAGAATAAAATGTATTTAATTTTCTATTTAAAAGAAGCCAGGAAATTAAAATATTCATCAAGATGATGTAGGTACCTCTATATCTTAAATAAAAAACATTACATATCCATCCTTAGTAATAACTGCTCATTCTATTTTGGGTGTCTCCAGAGATAGATTAATAATAATTTAATCATATAAAATAGTATTAGCATTATGACTGAAGAGAACATCATTTCTTCACTAAAGTTTCATATATAAATCAAAGATTTGATTAGGTATATTAGGTTAATAGAGTAAAGAGGTGTGTAGTTTCATAGTGAATGAAATAAAACTCAAAGAGGTTTATACAAACTCGAGTTTGTATAAACCTCTTTGAGCCTTTATTTCATTCACTGTGAAATACACACCCTTACTCTATTAACTAACATCATGTTTCACCTAAAACCTACACCACTTTCCATAAGTAAAATAGGTATGTTAGATAAAATTAAGAATAAATAAAAATTATATATTGATAGTTGAATCTTTTACCCTTTCTATTTTGAAAAAATTTAGTTTTCAGATACTGCAGTTAATAGATTACTCAATAGGTAGTGATGAAGAAATTGGAGTTGTTCTTCAAATAATTTCAATGAAATTGTTAGAAATGGTTAAGTATATATATAGTATCAAAGAAAAGTACATCTATGTTTTGTTGATTATTATATATAATAGTTGAGTAAAAATTGTATGACTAGTTATTTTGCCAACAAATATAAATGTGACATACCTATAGCCTCTATTAACAATTTCCAGTTAAATTTGGAAAAAAAACTAACCTTAAATGTCGCAATAAAAACGAAATTAATTTTAAAAATATAATATAATTTGTAAATTAATTTCATCTTGAAATTGGATTAATTAAAAAAGAATTGTTTCAGATAATTCAATTAGTAAATGTATACAATTTGATTTTGGGAGAGGTACATAGTTTTTTAATTAAGTTTGATGAAATATAAAATATATATATATATAACAACAAAAAGATTAATGTTGTTAATAAATTAATTTACTATTAGATGACACTTGTTTTAATTCGATTTAGTTTAAAAAGATATATTTTTAGTTTTTGGATTCATCTTTTATTTAAATTTCCAGCCAATACATAATTGTAGCTATGTTAATGACTGTTTGATTTTCAAGACTTATTGAGTTTTTAAGAGAACTAGCTAATTGAATATTAATTGTTTAATTTTTTGAATAAATTAATGAGTTTAATTATTTGTTTTGCTGTGTTTTTAAAAACAGGGCTCAGACAAATCTGTGGGTCCGAGTGGTGTTGTTTTCTCACCGCCAGATTCGCTGTCATCAGTGTTCCCCCACCAGTGGCGCACAGTTACCCCTAGTCGCGCTGAACTAATGTATTTGAACTGGGCGATAAATCATTATTTTAAAATACATTATAATAAAAGAGAGCGGGAATTCAAATCGCTCATTTTAAATATATAGTTCATATAAAAGGAGTCTAATTAAACATACTTTTTCAATTGACACTGATTTTATAAGATATACAGCAATAGTTTTGGCTGAATCGAAAATCAGATGCCCTCATTTTTTTTCTTTACTGAAATACAAGAGTCCAAGGTGCTTGTTTCACTATTATTTATATCCGACGATTGGCTGTTCGGTTTTCAATGTGTGATTGATTAGGAAAAAATAGGAGCCCCAAACACACCCCGCCCGGACTAAACTTTCGTAGGTTCGGTTAATATATATTCAGTTCGGTTTGGTTGGGTTCGTATAGCTGACGCCAACCGAACCGTCTAAAAACCAGCCCAAAAAATAGCTATACGAACCCAACCGAGCCGAACTGAATATCTATTAACCGAACCGGAGTCTTTTACACATATTCGGTTCTATTACGTGGTTTGATTTACTAAAAATATTGTAAATTATATTAATAATATTTTTTATTATTATAATATTAATAATTACATTAATATTGATCTACTGCATTTTTAATTAAAAACCTATTAGACGGGATCAAATTATATTTTAAAATCCCCGGGTCAATATTCGTTGAGTGCTGCACCCTAGGAGCGATCAAATAACTAAATAGGGGAGGAAGAGGTGAGCAGACTGGGAGAACCCATAGAGTAAATACTTTTGACAGCGAAATTGGCGCTTAAAAAAGGGGACCCACAAGATTGCTTTTAGCAAGTAGTTGCACTTCTGCTGAATAGCGAGCTTCTGTTCCCCGGCTAGAAACAGCGCTGGTTCCCAGGAAAACATGATCTAAGAGGAGGGTGTTTATCCACACTCCTGTTAGTTCTATTGTCCCGTTAGATCGATAGAATTTTGCACGGGAAACCATATTCAAAAGGAGGGTGTTTTTGTTCACACTCCTGTGGGTTCTATTCTCCGCTTAGAAAGTAAGAATTTTGAACAGGAAAAACATAATTTATCAAGAGGATATGACTCCGTACTCCGTTGAGCGTGCATATGAATTACGAAACCGCCTTCATCTGACAGCTTTCATCGAATATACATATAAAAAAACTTAAGACTTAATCATTTTAAGTTAAGATTATAACCAAATATTTTATTTGGTCAATTAAAATACGGTTAGTAATTTTTTCTTTTTATAATTAAATTCATTAAATTAGATAATATTTTTCTTAAAAAATTTAATAATGTTTCATTTTAACAAAGGTTTCAAATCTAAAACTTTATTAGAATTCAAGAAATATAGTTTATAATTTCTGTTTTTTTATTGTTTTTAGATTCTCTGTATTTTTACAGGCTAAATAAAATGAGGATTTTAAAAATATCTAGGGTAAGTAATGCATTTTCATTTATTTTTAATTTCCATTAGTAAAAGTAGAAAATTTCCCGGAGCATTTTTCTTTTTAACGAATTTTGTGTAAAAGATTTTTTTTTTATTTTAAACATATTTGAATAATTATAATTATTTTCATAAAATAAATATAATTTGTAATTATTCGTTTTTCACTCTATTTATTATAATGCATATATCTTTAATTAAATATTTTATTTCACTCATATATATTACTAAAATCCAATTGTTTCTAATTACTATGATCATTCTAATTTCAATTTGCAATTTAGATGAAAGAGTTTGTTAATTTTTTGGATAACATATTGTTTTTTAATTTCTAATATTTTTATTTTTTTAGGTTAACAATAATATTTTTATATTTAATATTAGACGGAACGAAAAAATGGATTTCAGGTATAGATCTAGTAATTTTTTTTATTTTAATTTCAATTCTCTTTTTCCTTATTGCCTTGGTAATAAAGTTTTTATTATTTCCTTTTATTAATTTGACATTTTATAAAGTGTCACATTTAAATGGGGGTGGAAAAATTCCTCTCTATCCAAGGATCTGTGAATTTTGTACAAAAACTTTAGAAATCGTAGTAGTTTTTCTAGACATGTTTTATATATTATTCTTGTATATGTAATATTTCTCAGATCGCATCATGGTTATCTTTCTTATCTGGTTATTCTTTTTTTAAACAATCGAATGCAAGAAGGGGCGCACCAGTAAAGAAGCAGCCCCATGGATCTCGAAAGACCCTTGCATTAACTAAGAGAAGGAAAGTTGATTAAGGGCCGGTTGTATGTCGCAAAGTAAATGCTTTTTACCACTAACCAAGGGTAGAGGGTAAATGGAGGGGCTGGGATGGCCAATCAGATGACAGGAACTTTCAGTGCCTCTCATCTGATTGGCCATTCCGGTCCCTCCGTTGCCCTCTACCTTGGTTAGTGGCAAAAGCATTACTCCGGCATAGCCGGCCCTTAGTGAGGGGGTGGAGACGTATGTGTTTATGCACTCGGGTTTTGAAAGTTTGAAGATTATAAGTGCTGGGAAAGATGGAGGCTGGGAGAGAGTTCCAGTTCCTTGAAGTCATGGGGATATACGTATTGGCGAATGAAGTGGTCCGGCATTTTTCTAATTTGACCACGAAAGAGTGTTGGGAGTCGGCAAAACTCGTGCTACGCACAAAGCATGCTTTGGGGGGAATTATTGATTTTATCTCATCAGAGCACCTGGTGTGATAGTATCTATAGAAAAGGGAAAAGGCAGAGACATTTCTTCGATGAGCTAGCGAGTCGAGGGAGTCGGTGAGGGTAGATTCGTCAATTAGCCTGACGGCTCGTTTCTGAATTGCATCCAGGGTAGCAAGGGAATATTTAGAGGCTCCTCTCCATAGATGAGAGCCAATTCAATTCTCTTTTTCCTTATTGCCTTGGTAATAAAGTTTTTATTATTTCCTTTTATTAATTTGACATTTCATAAAGTGTCACATTTAAATGGGGGTGGAAAAATTCCTCTCTATCCAAGGATCTGTGAATTTTGTACAAAAACTTTAGAAATCATAGTAGTTTTTCTAGACATGTTTTATATATTATTCTTGTATATGTAATATTTCTCAGATCGCATCATGGTTATCTTGTGAAAGATAAATCACAGAGGTGTTTTACGATTTGTTCAGTTGTAAATAATATATACTAATATATATATAAAATTAAGGTTTTGTCTGTACATTGCTCCAAATCACGCCAAATTTTGGTTGCACACGGTTCAAGCAAAGTTATGAACGAAAAGACCCTCAACAAAATTCCTCTATGTCTGTCTGTATGTATGTTTCCGTCGTTTCCTTAAAGTTGCTCACGATCCACGTAAAAACGGCTGAAGGGATTATTATGTAATTTCATATTTACATCAGATGTCTTCTAACTTACGTTTTTAGTTATATAACGTTTTGATATTTTGACCACAGAAGGGGGTTTGGGGGTGGGGGGGGCGCACGAATGAAAACTATCAAATAACTCCTAAACTATTAACTCTACGGCAAATTTTATTTTGAGCAAAGTTGTAGGGGATGTGATTTCTAACAACTTTTGTTTAAAAAAACCACCCAAAAAGGGACGGAGGGTCAAAATATGAAAATTCTTGCTCTTTGACCAAACTCAACCAAATTTTGTATACATAATCTGTGGGTCACTAGAAGGCTAGAAATGAAAAAACTGGGTTCGGGAGGAGGGTGCAGAGTGGAGTGGAGGGTTTAGGTGAGGGTCCAGAGGCGTAATGGGGGTGGTGTGGGGCGGGGTGGAGGGCACGGGGGTGGAGTGGTGCAGTGAGGAGTGAGGGTTCAGATGAGGATCCAGAGGCTTAGTGAGGTGGTGCGGGGTGGAGGGCGCAGGCGATGGTGGGGTGGTGCAGGATGGAGTGGGGGTTCAGGTGAGGGTCCAGAGGCGTAGTGGGGTGGGGGAGGTGGGTGGGTGGTGCTGGCTGGAGTTCGGGGGGTGTGGTGGGTGGGGGTGGGGTTCGTAGGTTGGGAGTCCAGGGGGCGTGCCCTCTGGCTAGCAAGAGGGTCGCCGAAGGCGGGCCTTGCAGCTAGTATTAATATATATTTTTTTATAAATATATTAAATTATATAGCACACCTCTGTTTTATCTTGAAAAATCAACAACTGCTATTTTCAGCAAGAAAAATCCCCCATCCCTTTCCAACCAATGTTATAATTTTCCTTTCCAAATTTTTTTTGAGGGAAAAGGGTGGTTTAATGCTAAAACTTTGTACTTGCTGCTCTGCTATGGCTTAACTCGCCAAGTTCGTTTGGAGTCCTACCAGAATTTATTATTTTCTTGTGAATTGGATATAAAAGAATTTTTATGCAAATTTCATAAAATTTTTATATTGTAGTTTTTCATTATGCCGAGAATAAGGTAGTTTGCCTTGGGCTTAAGAATATTAATTATTAAAATTATAATTATTCGCACATATCGTAGATAATAAAGCTAAACCCGTATTAGGACCATTTGTTAAAGAATGGAAACATTTTTGAATTGGTAAAATAAATCCATCTATGTAATGTAAATCTTGACATCGTTAAATAATTAGACATATGTAGATGTGAAGCCTGTCTCTGTGTGTGTACCACAGCTAGATCCAGTTAAAAATTAAATAATTTATAGGGCTGTAAATTAGTCTTATTATCCCACTAGGTTATCCTATCAAATATTATCCAATTCCTTCATTTTCTTTCCCGACGAGCAAGTTTATCGCCTTCCCGATAGTCTCTCGTTGACCTATGATATATATACATATACAGGGACGGCGGAACCGAGGTGTCGGCTGACCCCCCCTGGGAATTTGTCTTTGTATTCCAGATCCCCCGGTAGGCCTAAATCACTTTCCAAGTTTTGACCCCCCCAAGATCGTTCTGCCGTGCTTGTATATTATATACTATATATAGACCAGGAATTGTTATATATCTATATTATATATCCTAGACTAAGAATTAACAAATAATATTTATTTATCATTTAAAATAATAATATCATTTAAAATAATAATTCTTTTTTATTGCTTAAATAATACAACCAATGACTATTATAAATTATTTTTATTTAAATCCATGTTCAATTTTGTTAATATTGTACAAAATAAATTAATAAGATTTAATAAATACGTTTTAACCAAATATAGGTACATCTTTTCCTTATTTTTTTCTTTTCACCTTCATAGATTAAACAGACCTCAAGACAGCTTCCCGGACTTTAGCACCATATTGGCACAGTATTTTTTTATACTATTTTTTTTAATATCTCTTACAATTTAAATCATTTTTATAATCTAACTTTAATGAAATAATAGCAACTGTCTATCTTCATAAAATAAAAGCTTACTATGGTAAACAGTATAAAATTGTTATTTCTGGAATAGAAATTGTACATTCTTAATTTAATGGATAAAATTAGATGCTTTTTAAATTAATTATGACAAAACAATAAATTTTAAAAAGAATACTCTGATAATATTTGTTTATTGAGATCTACTCTTTATAAATCTACATATTGGTTCCGGATATAAAATTATGCTTGCTAATACATCGAAATATATTATGTGCATTTGAAATGAGATTCGAATGATTCTGATCAAGATCAATACTAATATAATTTTACTACTAGTTTTAAAGATACTAAATAAATTAACAGTGCGTATTTAGATGCTGTGTCCCGTATATTTTGGAACAATAAAATTGTCCCCTTTTTAAACTAGTGTCCCGTAAAAGTCCCGCTTTCCAATAATACTTATAATCTAAATTTCTTTCGGTCTTTAGGCTAAAGTAAAGCTTTACTGCCTGCTGTGGAGAGAATTTTAAAAATGTTTATTCAACTTAAATCATATTTTGAATCTCAAGATAAGTGCCCAAATATTATTAAACAATTCTTTGAAAGTTCCTCTTCGGAAACATGGCTTTTTGTTGTTCATCCTTTGAGGTCACAGTCCCATAAATGTATTCTTGAAATGGAAGCTCAAAATATGTCAATGATTGGAGTAAGTAACGTCTATTTTGCGAAATCTTAAAATAAAATTGACAGAAATAAGAAATGATTCTTTTTTACAGCTAATAGTTAAAAACATGGTATCAAAGTTGGAGGGATAATTTTATGAAATCTGAGGTATCTTTCTATAGCACGTGTATAGAATATTTGGAACAATGGACAGGGCAGTTTGAAGATATATACTTTATAAGTTTGCCATAAATTTTTGCACATTTTACAACTGCAAACATTCCCCATGGGAACATGAGTAAAATAGTCGAATTTTGCTTTTGTTCGCCTTCATCAAATGCCCCCACAGAAAGAATATTTTCTTGGATGAATAAGCTATGGTCCTGTGAAAAAACTTTCCATAGAAACTCTAAAGGCAATTATGATTTGACGTGTTCTGAATTTTATGAATATATTGGAAAGAACAATGAGCTGCTTAAAAAAATTCATTCTCTAGAAAAATATGAAAAATCATAATAATGTTGTTTTCCTTTTTCAGTACACTATGATAAAAATATTTTAAGTTTGTTCTATAAAGGTACATTTACCTATGTAATTTTTTAAATGAATTTTTTTTTTTGGTTAATTAAATTTTAAAAATGTTCTGGCTAAAAAATATAATTATTAATTTTACCTAGCACCAGTTCTTACCCCTATCACCACTTCTATTTATATCCCCCGTATTTTGCTTAAAGATAAATGGTCACATTAGTTGAAACCAATAAGCGAATGACACATGTCAAAAATAGAATTTTCAACTTCATTCAAAGAATACGTTGGTTAAATAGTAAAAAATAAATTTGAAAGAGAACCTAAAGCGATTAGATCGAATCGAGGAGGCGAGAAGGAGAATATTTGGAAAATATTTTTCATTAATCGAAAGTGAACATGAGAATATATATATGAATGATTTCAATTTGCCGATGGTAATAGATTCAAATTTTCTTAGAAAATCATAAGATGGTGTCATCTATTAAATCCGATGGAATGGAATATTTTTAATTACCTATATGGAATCTCTTCAAAATTCGAAACACTCAACGACCTTTATTTAAATTATATGGCATGGCTATATGTTTAATTTTAGAATCACTACATCGCGAAATTTTACAGATTAAGATAACAATCTTTGAGTAAAATATTTAACACGTTTACATATGTCAGAGGGGTTCGTACATCAAAGGTGAGCCAGATGGCCAGGATTGCTGTTACTGGCACTCGGGTTGATTCCCGAGGGGGTGAAAAAACAACCCTCTGGCATATAATTAAAAATATTCCATTCCATCGGATTTAAAATAGATGACACCATCACTTATGATTTTCTAAGAA
>JALMQS010000270.1:0-33456 GCA_024734495.1 Forficula auricularia
TCCATTTACTCGTATAACACTAATATTTGTTTAGAGTACCTGGCACTTGAACTTGACAAATCCGTTGAAAGTGTAGGTACAGTCTGTTTGTCAAGTTCTATTGCTACTCTAAACAAATGTATCTGTTATACGAGTAAATGTATTTAAATTATTATATGTGTGTAACTGAATGGCAAGGCAAAATTAAGTGACAAATTGTTTGAAAGTAATTTGATCTAGAGCCTGATGAAGCTGGAATAAATCAGCGAAACGTTGCAATTAGTCGTTTCAGAAAACACTGAGTTTAATTGTTTCCCTTTTCCTTTGATTTGTAATATTTATTATTTCTTTATGATGAGAGAATTAAGTACAATCAGAGTTTTTTGAAAAAATCATTATTATTATTAAAAAAATTTTGGTAACACACAGATAACGTATACTATATATAAGAGCCTAGATTAATTTGTAACAACGCTCAGAGAATTTTCTTTAAAAAAATTACCCTCTTGCCTAGAATCGAACCGACGAACTCTTGAACTAAGGGCATCAGCTCTAGCCATTACACCAATGCAACATTAATATTTATATCTTGATTTCTGTTAGTAAAACTATATATTTTTAATTTAGAGTTTGTGTCGAGATAATATTGTATTCATTTGAACTCGAATGAAAATGAAAAAACACCAATCAATTTTAATTAACCAGGCAAATTTGAAATATAATTGTAATTTGGACTCGAATTTTGAAATGAAAGACTCTAATTCATTTTAAATTAAGAAACACTAAATATATTGATAATTATTCCTCCCCCCCTCACGCCATTCAAAAATTAAAGAGGCGAAACTTTGAAGAGACGATGTATTTTCGCTAGTTTACGGGTATACATTTGGAGTGTGGTTTTTTAAGAGGAATAAAATTTTTGGACCGAGACGCAGCCCGCCAGGGCACCAGCCCGGAGGGCACGCAAAAGCTCGTTAACAGAGATTTTAACAAAACAGTTATTATCTCGAAAAATATAATTTTTTTGTAGACCGAAATACCATGGTTTAGACCAATTTTTTTAATCAAATTAGTTTCAGCCGTTTTTGTGATATTTCGAAAAAATGAAACAAAAAATACAACACTTTTTCCATGCACGATTACAATACTTGACCATACCCTGAATGGTAAAATAAAAAGTTAAAATTATACACACAAGATTTTTAAAATGTCTACAATAATAAAGAAGGATAACTTCTGAACGCGCGTACCTTAAATACCAGTGGCGATTGGTGACTTTTCAATCTGCAGATATTGCCCAAAAAAGTACCCTTCATTTTTTGAAATTTTATTTGAATCTTCACTTTTTTTGGAAATTTCATCGAATACGGCATCAATTTCGTTATTTTTTAAATTTAACATTAGATTTTTAAAATATATATTTTGGGACCTTTGCCTCCAAACGGATACTGCTTTGTGTGAGTGAGGGTAGAAGTCAGAAATTAATTCTTGTGACTCCAACTCCACAGTCCTTGTGGTGGAAATGGACCATCGTCCACAAGGAATCAGCCTGTCCTATATGAAATTCTTAAATTTCTCCTAATTATATTCCTATATAAGCAAGCTGTGACTTGTCTATAGTAATCTTAGTTATTTCCGATCTTATATATTGAGAGTTGATAGAAATGGATTAGTCCAAAGATTCCTTTTTTTGTATTTATTCTATTTTAATAGTTCCTCAGTGAGAACAATTTTTATTCGGCCAAAACTTGTCTAGACTTATCTTTGACATGTTTGAACTGGCAGATATCCCAGGCAGAGAATTCAAACCTTCTATCGGCGCCTTTTTCGGAAAAATCAATCATTTTAATTGCCCCTTGAAACTATGCAACAATTTTATTTCATTTCGAGAACCAATATACTTTTCAAAACAAAAAATGTTTTTTTATAGAAATACAATATTTGAAATAACGGATAATAATTTGAAAATCTTATAAAGATCCTCCTGAAATTTTAGAAGTCGACCTATATATATATATATATTTATGAAAATACTCTAAATGTTTGAAATTTTAGGAATGCGCTGCATTCACAGCATCCATGGACCGCACGCCACTGCTAAGTACACGTACCCATATTTTTTATTTATTTTTGAGAATTAGTTTATCATTAATTCAACATGAATGTAAACAGATTCTAAAATGAGTATTTTTATTGAAGATTCGATTTTAAGCTTTTAATGTTTCAAATAAAAAATATGTAAATTGATATATATCGTCAAAAACAAGGGGAAAGAATATCTAAATGTCGCTTTTTTAAAAATATTTTTTACTCCATAAAGCTTTTCTATTCTATCTATTTATTTATTAATTTGTTTTTATAATATTTATAACGGGAAGCGTATGTAATACCTAGGGGTAGAATATTTTATTAAAAAACTTTTTGAGTTTAGGTGAAAAAAATATATATATAAAACAAGTTAAAATTAAAATATTCACCAAGTGACCCTTTTTTAACCCTTCTAACAGATTATAAAGCAAATATTTTTTAATTACAAAGAGTAGACAATGTTTGTATCTAATAATATAGAGGGATTATTTTAAATTAAATGAATATTTACAATGGTTCTAGAATAAAGTATAAATAAATCGTGTCTGATGGCTGAAGAACGGATTAAATTGAAACTAAATCCACCCCCCCCCCCTAGTTTCCAACTTTCTCGAAACTACTAATTCAATTTCTTAAATTTATTTTAATCCCTTGTTTCTTTATAGGATGCCAAAGTCACCCAGTGGTGAACAAGAGCCTAAATGTCGGGCCAAATCTAACGTCGGCGTCGTCGCGCAAGCCGATTATTATTAAGTACGAGCTTTTCGTGCGTGCCTTCGGCACGCCCTCGAAGCTCGGCCCTCCGGGCTGGTGCTCTGGCGGGCGGCGTCTCGGTCCAAAAATTTTATTCCTTCTTAAAAATCCACACTCCAAATATACCATATACCTCCCGAAAATACATACTCTTAAAGAAGAGTCTCTTAAAAGTTTCGCCTCATTTTCGTCCTGACACAGCTACAGAAATGAGACTCTAGATATGAATCTGGAAGTATGTTTTTTTCTATAATCTACTGCATTGTGATATTATTTGTGTGGAAATAGATTTATTTAAATACAGTGGAATCGCGTGAGGAGGAGAATTATATTATATCATTTTTTTAAAATTTGGGATCGATAATCGATATAAGGCTCCAAATATTTAAAAGAGATCAGGTGTTGTTTGTATGACAGCCTGATCCAGTATTGCCATTGGAAACTCGGGCATGCGTCTCTTAAGTCGCCCAATTTTGTAAAAATCAAAAAATAAGAATAACAAAATTTAGATTTTTAAAAAATTATAAAAAAGTGGCAAATTATTAAAAAATAAACAAATAATATTTAAAATATAAATCAAATAAGATGTGATTAATTTCTTCTTCTGTGCGCAAAGAAAAGCGAATTGAATATTTAATTTTTGAGTGGTGAGGGGGCGAGGAATAATTATCAATATATTTAATGTTTCTTAATTTAAAATCAATTGGAGTGGAGTAAATTTTTAAAGCTTCTGCGCCGCAATGATCTAGAGCAGGGGTTCTCAAACTTTTTCTCTGATGGAATACTTTGAGAATCCTGGAATTTTAAAGGAACATCTTTATTTTGAATGTTGGGTAGTAACTAACAGAGATTGCAATAAATACACCATATTCTACATGCATTTGGTCACCAGCTTGAGTGGGAGAGGGGTGCATTTTTGTGCGTCAGTCAAGTAGACTACCTCTCAGGCGAACCGTTCAGATACTTATGCAAAAATCCTAACTATATTAATAAATAGCCCGGAAAAGTGTGAGGCCGACTCGAATAACATTGCTCAACAAACATATGTATTTGTAAATCTAACAATGGATTCCAGTAGAGTTTCATACGCTGATCATCATGCAATTTCCCGATTTTTTACATCCGGTCAGAGTTTTGAGATATTATCGTTCAAAACGACCAAAAATGCTATTTTGACCTTATTTTTGAGTCCCCAGATATTAAACAGCAATATTTGAAATCAAAATATTTTGACAAAATAGCAAACAGCTTCTTCTTTGATTTTCAATTTCGACTTATTTTTAGCTCAATTAGAACTCGAGATTAAATAAAAAGCTAAATCCACGTGATTATAAAGGATAATAAACATAAATAAAAACATATCGTCTTAGTTTTTTAGTTATAACTCAAGGTCTAATTGAGATAAGAACAAGAGGTAATTTAAAAATCAAAGGGGAAGCTGTTTTGTGAAGAATTGATTAAATTTTGGGTTTTTTTGCTTTATCAAAAGAGAAGATTCGGCTACCAAATAGATTTCACCCAAGACTCTGGAAACAAACGTCGTTTATTTTAATTATAATTTTACATTAAAAAAATGTCTCATATCGTTGGTTTTAAAGATGAAACATCACTTTTAATTTATTGCATCAAATTTGCAATCTCTAGCTTTAAATGCAAAAATCTGCAAAAAATATAATTATTTAATGATTTTATTAAGATTTTAAGCCACTGTGCTGATATAGGTATAAATAAACAAAAAAATGATTTTCAATTTTTAAAAAAAATTAAATTAATCCCACTAATGGCCCGGTGGTTCTAGTAATAATTTCACTCAATTTTTATTATTTCTCATTTATAATTAATTAAAATCTCTGAAACGAGGAGAAATATCATTTTCAGAGATGATTTTTTAACTTTTCTTCTAGTCTAAATATTATTATTATTATGTTTTTTTTTTTTACAATAAAAAGAATTGAGCTTTCTAGTTTTTTTATAACCTGTGTTCCAAAAATGCAAAAAATTTAATTTTTTTTAAATGGTTATATTGAAATTTTAAGCCGTTGTCATAATGTACATATAAAATTTTCAATTAAATTATTTATTCTTGAGTTATGAAAAGGTTTTTAGTTTTTCATTCAATTTATGATTCAAGTCTTCTTGTTCCGCCTTATCTTTCGGTCTACTTTAAATTCTCTTCTCTCTTGTAGAATAATTCCAATCTCTACTTACACCAAAGAGTGGAGTTACAAGAAAATATTTTGATTTTAAATATTGCAAAATGGCCTTTTTCGTCGTTTTGACCGAAAACTCTGAGCTGTTGTAAATAATCAGGAAATTTCATGATAATCAGCGTAAAAAACTCTACTGGAATCCATTGTTAGGTTTACGGATACAAATTTTTGTCGAGCAAAGTAATCAATAAAATTTTAAAAAAATGTGAAAAAAAACTTGTTTTATTTAGTCATTATTTAAATTTTAAGTCATAACGCATAACAAAAAAATCATAACAGCGGTCGGTTATGAAATTTGGATCCGTCTCAAAATGTCAGTAAAATTTTTCGTGAATCACTAACTAACTTCCAACATAGTTTGGAGAGCCCTCATCTAGAAGAATCGTTTTGAAATCAAAAATAGCCATCGATTCTCATATAATACTTAAGGAATAACCATCTAGTACATTGTATTTTTGATGTTTCGCCTATAATTGGTACCCATTGCTGAAGAAATGGATGAATAATCGATTTAAAATCAAAAATACCAAATTTGACTAATAAACCCTTTATAAGAGAACGTCGTGAGATTTTAGAATCAAAACTTGCTAAAGCAAAAATTTTCAAGATTTATATTTTGGCGATTTTTTTAAATTTAATAGTTATCTATTTAGAGACAAAAGGATTTGATTCAAAACCCGATAGATCACTAAGAATATCGCTTTAAAAATTCGGCCTTCCCACACACTAAATATATTAATAAATTTAATGATTATTTGGTCTTTTAAAATTTTTGAAAAAACTGATTTAAAGGGTTTTGATTGTAAACGCCTCAAATAAGCATTCAACTTCATTTTTACTTTACCATACAGGTTATGGTCAAGTATTGTAATCGTGCATGAAAAAAGTGTTTTTTTTCCTCCTTTTCATCAAAATATCTAAAAAACGGCTGAAACTATTTCGATTAAAAAATTGAGCGAAGCCATGGCATTTAGGTCTACAAAAAAACTCTAATAAGTGAACATCGAAAAAATTATATTTTTCGAGATAATAATTGTTTTGTCAAAATGTCTGTTAGTTAGTTAGTCTGTGCGTTAGCAAATTTGTGTACGAGCTAGCTCAAAAAATAGTGTGAATATCAAAACCAAATTTCACACGTAGTTTTGGTCCATTGAGATTAAGAGCTGATTAGATTTTGGTGCATATCGACCCAAAATTAAGGGGAGTGGAGGGGGTTAAAAATTAAAAATCTAGGCCATTTGAGCAAACTCAACCAAATTTTCTATACATAATCAGTGGGTCCCAGAAGTCTAAAAATGCAAAAAGTAACCGCCCGGAATGGGGGAAGGGGAGGGTTCAAAAAATGAAAATCTTGGCCATTTACCAAACTAAACCAAATTTTGCATACATAATCAGTGGGACCCAAGAAGTCAAAAAATGCAAAATCTAACCCCCCATACATGATTATAAATAATTTTATTAAATATTAAATATAAGTGAGGGGCCAGGTTGTATGGTAAAGTCAAGTGGATGGCCACATCAGAACACGTCAGCTTTTTTTTGTTTATCATTGACTACAAAATAACCAGTGATATCTGATTAATAAATAATAAAGGAATAAACATTAATATTACAAACATACATATTTTTTCGCCCTTAACTTTTAGTATACTTTTGAATTCTGTTTTAATTTTGATTTCATATTAGTTTTGAATGATCCACACACCTGGGCTTAAACTGTGAAAATTTGAAAAAAAATTATTGTAATTTTTACTCCTCATATGAGCCAAACTGCCTCAGAGCATCATCGTACAAATTTAAAATAAAATAAATAAATCAAAAAGTTAAGTACAACAATCTGTTACATTAAATTGAAAGTTTTTTTTGCCGAGAGTAGCAGAATTTTTATATATTGAAGGAGACAATAAAAGATTGTGTCTTCTGCCGGAATTATAAATTTTATTTATTTAAGCTCACCCTATAAGATTCTCAAAATCTATATAGGCACTATGTAGTTACTATATAGTTTGAAACATTGTGCTACTAGGGCACTTTCCATTCATACATTAATTGTAATAGACTGATGAAGAGGGCAAAGCTTTCGAAACTATAGTCTCGTTATAAATTAAATTTATAATTCCGGCAGAAGACACACTCTTTTATTGTCTCCTTTAATCTGTCACAGATTATTTTATGTTTCGATACTTTCAAAAATGCAATAAATATAATTCATTCAGTGATTTTATTGATATTTTAAGGTATTGTAATGATAAAATATTAATAAATTAAGTTGTTGTTTAATTTCACTTTATGGATTATGGATAAACTCTAGTAACGATCCCATTCAGTTTATTTATTTATTATTTTTAATTTTTTAATTTAAGACTCTCTTGTGTTTAAGAGATGCTTTCTCGGAAAAGTAAAGACAGAATGAAGCAACAGTATGTCCAGTGAATGAATAAATATGGGTTTTAGTCATTTTAGAACCCTTAGACGAAGATATTAAGCTAAACTCAAAACCACCCCCTATCACATTTATAAAACAGTCCCTATGGGATGAAATCGATAGGCTTGAAACACACACACACACAGACACATTCTAAAGGCGAGAGTGGGTTGTCAAGAGTGTCAAACGCACGACACACATACAAACACACATACAGGCTTATCAGTTGAAAACAACACACGCGCTCGCTGTACCATCAGCATCCAGCCTCTCTTTTGTAGACTCAATCATATCGATCCAAAAAAAATGAAAAATAAAAATTGGTTTCATTTGTTTGGCTTAAATAAGAAAAAGAAAGTAAGGGTTTGGAATAATAATAAAAGGGGTGTTATTACGTATGATTACTCACAGGGTCTCAACTGTCATACACGAGAGAAGCCGCCTCGGGTAAATCCCCTTCCGTCGCTCGACGGATCTGAATTTTTTTTTTTTTTTTAATAAAAAATAAAATGTTCAAAATAACACACGAATAAAATTTTGCACTTATTTATTTATTTATTTTTTTGTTTTGTTTATTTCTCGAAACACTCGAACAACAATCACAATAACACGGCAAAATAATAAATCACTGTTCAAAAAAAGAGTTATTTTTACTATTATTTTTTTTTTTTGAATTTTATTATTTAACAGGATTAAGGGTTGTTTTTGAATTTTTTTTATTATTTTTATTTTATTTGGAGATAAATTTTCTCAAATATCGAGAGAGAGACACACACATATACTACACACAGACACTGTGAGGAGCGCAGGCAGAATGCCAATGCAAGTGGATTCTCGCAGATGTGTAAGCCGAATGGAGCGACGCCTGAGAGGAGGTCCAAGCAGACGCGAATCCCTCCCCTCCCGCCCCGACCCGACCCCACTCTTGTGGGCGTCGAAGCTGCCCGAACTCACACGAAGTGATAGGGACAGTGGTGGGGGAGCGGGGGAACCGAGAACGACGCCCGCCCGCGGCGTCGCCGATCACACCCTCGCGCATCACACACACACCGCGAAATCAGATCACACTACTACGACTCTCCGCGCGGAATCATTTATTTATTATTTAGTGAAGGGTGGAAATTCGATCAAAGGGTTTATTCTATTCACTCAGACACCCTTTTCAAAATATTCTTCTTCTTATTCTAGTGACATATTCGAACTTGAATGACAATTTTAATGAGCTTATTAAACCGGAGAATCAGGAGAGTTATTTTAGATTAAGGTTCGGATTTAAGAATTCGAGTTGTCCATTGAAGTATAGTTTATTTAATTTAAAAGTTTACTTCTAAAATATTTTTGTATTTTTGCATTCAGTGTCCTTTGTGAACTCCTGAAGATGAGCTTATACCCCGAAATATATATTGAATCCTGCTAAACAAGCATCTGATCATTTATTTATGTGAAACCTACCAAGTATTTTGTAATTTAAATTTTCTTTTTTTGAAAATTCAAAAAATTCTACAAAAAATTTTCTTTACTTTAATTGAAAAGATTTTATAATAATAAAAAAATTGGGTAAAATTGCGAGGTGGGTTTCACAAAAAAATGAAATAAAACAAAAATTAGTTTAGATTTCGATATATTTCGGGTTGTCAGCCCATCATCAGTTTTCTCTGACATCCCGAAATATATCGAATTTTTTATTATTATATAAAAATGTTTCACCTATAACCAACACCTATCTCCTTAAAAATTATTGAAAAAATTTTGTTTTGCCGAGACTAGTAGAGTTGTTGATTCATAAAAAAAATCATTAAGTTTGTCCTCTGCTTGATGCATCTGATTATGAATGTCAAATTTTCGAAACTATAGTCTCAAACAAATAAATCAATGAAGATTGCTCAAACAATCAAGTCATGGACGGTGATATTATGCATTTTATCATCGTAGTAGTAACGCAATCACTACGAGGCTGCGTCATCCTAAGACAATTATTAAATTAACGACGAAATATAAATTTTATGAGATATTAGTTTACTATGAGTTAGGTATGCTAGGTCACTTGTTTCACTTTAAAGTCGGAACACGAGAACTAACTACTTAGCTCAATTAGTATTAAAGATGTTTCACCCTTGCACCAACACCACAATCTCTATTAATGATTAAATTAGTAATAAAGAAATTATTATAGAGAAAAAGATCAGGTTCTTGTGCCAAAATGTTTTTATTTTAAATGTGGATAACTGATTAAATTTTGGGCTTTCTAGCTTTATCGAAAGAGAAGCTTCAGGATACCAAATAGACTTCACCCACGACTCTGAGGCAAGCGTCGAAAAGTGGGTTATTTTAATGAGAATTTTGCGTTAAAAAATGTCTTATATCGTTCCTTTTAGAGAGAAACATCACTTTTGCTTTATTACATCAAATCTGCAATTTCTAGCTTTGAAACTTGAGATGCAAAAATCAGCAGAAAATACGATTATTTTAAAAAATTTTAAAATATAAAATTCTACGTAGGCTTCACAAAAATAAAAGTCATGCCCAACAAAGCTTGTCTTTTGTTTGTTGTAAAAACTACCTTTTAGAGATTTTATATTTTTAAATTTTCTTTACTTTATTTAAATATGTTTCACCAAGAACCTAGCTACACCATTCTCCCTTAACAAAATATAGTTATTTAATGATTTTATTAAGATTTTAAACCACTCTGCTGATATAGGCATAAAATAAACAAAAAATTAGATTTTCAATTTTAAAAAATAAGTACCTGCAAGGCACCGAGCTTCAGTTAAAATCTTTATTTTAATATTATTTTTAATTTAAAATTCTGATAAAAAGGTCGATTTTTATTTGCAGAGCCGTTTTCAAATTAAAAAAATACAAATATATCTATATAGTATTCGACCACTGTACTCCCCACCTCCACCCTGCTCGACACCACCCCGAAACCTCGCCCTACCCCGGATCCCCCACCCACTGCCCCCACCTTCTGCACCCCCACATCCACCCCCGCTCCGCATCGAAGATCGCTTTTTCATCCTCAAAACTTGTTAATAGAGTTTGTTTCATCAAAATCGTTAGAGCCGTTTAAGCAAAAAAATATTAATATATATATACAAATAACTATATATAAAATACTTATATACCTGGAAGACTGAGCTTTGTTCGGGTTTAGTTAATGTCTTGACAACAACACACCACAATCACATACTTCTTCAAGGCCTTTGAGAACAATGAACTAAGCCAACCCATTGTCTGCTGAGTACAAAAGGAAAAGAGTAACCTTTTTAAAACCCTAAGAATGGGATTTGTCTACCTGAGAATAATTAATTTGATTACGAAAAAATCACATCAAAAACAATTTTGTCGAAGAATGAGACCGTGACAGATCGAATTGTCACCCCAAAAACCCTAACCCGTGAATTTCATCAAAATCGGTAGAGTCGTTTTCAAAATAGAACCAAGATACAATATATATATTTAAATAAATATATATTATATATATAAATAAATATACAATTTTTGCTCGTTTAATAAGAATAGATTAAATTAATCCCACTAATGGCCCGAGTGGTTCTAGTAAAAATTTGACTCAATTTTTATTATTTCTGATTTATAATTAATTCAAAATCTCTGAAACGTGGAGAAAAATAATTTTCAGAGGTAATTTTTCAATATTCTTCTAGTCTAAATATTTGTTTTTGCAATAAAAGAATTGGGCTTTCTAGTTTTTTATAACCTCTGTTCCAAAAAATGCAGAAAATCTATTTTCTTAAATGGATATAGTGAAATTTTAAGCCGTTGTCATAATATACATATAAAATTTTCAATTAAATTATTTATTCTTGAGTCTTGAAAAGGTTTTCACTTTTTCATTCAATTTATGATTCAAGTCTTCTTGTTCCGCCTCATCTCTCGGTCTACTTTAAATTCTCTTCTCTCTTGTAGAATAATTCCAATCTCTACTTAGACCAAAGTGTGGTAGTTAAATCGAAACACCACCCAGCAAGCAAGTCAACCAACCCTCTCGTTTTAACTTTATTTCAGGGCGGTGTTATTTTATGGAAATATACATAAATTCCGGATTGAATTTTAATCTCAATGTTGTAAAAACATTCAATGCGATACTTGTTTTATTTTCACACACCAATATTGAATTAGCACATTCTTCATATTGGAGAGAGAAACATTGGGAATTTTATTAGACTGCTCGACTACAAGGCGTTCCATAATTTGTTGTGTTAGTTAAAGCAGGGCTGTCCAACTCACGGCCCAGCACTGCAATGAATGCGGCCCGAAATAAAATTATAAACTTCCTTAAAGATTTTTCATGTATAACGAGCAGTACCTGGCACCGCTCGGCCCTCCCGGGCTGGTGGCCCTGGCGGGCAGCGTCTCGAGATGTGATTATTAGCTGTCCGTAATTATATGTTTTGAAAAAAATATTTTTTGAATAATGAATATTGATCAAAGAAAGATGAAAAAATATCATTAAATGCTTTATAAATACTTTATTAGAGCATGCAACCATTTCTCTCGAAGTTCCCGATCGGTTGGAAACCTATTTCTTTTAATAATACATTTCAATATTTAAATTTATCTAAAAAGTGTCTCTAAATTAATTATATATAATAATTTTAAAATTAATTTATCTACTAAAATTTCAAATGACCCGCGCAGTAATAAATTAAGAATTAATCTCATTATCCCATTAAATCATATCTCATTAAAACTTATATTATAAATTAAATATATATATATATATATATATTTAAAATTAATTTGTCTACTAAAATTTTAAGAATTTATATTTTTCTTAAATTCAAAAAAAAAAATTAATTTTCGCGGTATGAATTATTTCCAAAAATTAAATATATATTAATATATAATATATTTAAAATTAATAAATTTGTCTACTAAAATTTCAAATGAGACACGCCGTAAATCTAATATTCTAAGCTATATAGAGGAATATATTAATATATAGAGATATTATAGATATATAATATAGAGAATAGAGATGTTTTATTTGAAAAATTTGACAATCTAGCAACTGTCATTGAATATTAGTTGCTTTTTCTCCCACATGTTCTACCTGACAGCGCCACGGGTACTGTCTGACAAGGGCTTTTATATATAAGATAGATACTTACTGAAAAAATATATCTGATACAATTTGACCCTAAATATTTTTTTCTAAAATAAAAAGAAATGGAAACGCGATTAAAAATACAAAAAAAAAAAATAGAAGAAAAAATAAAAACTTTTTCAAGTCTCGGTACGCTCTCTAGTTGAAGCCGCAACAAGTAATTTCTTTTGTAGATTTTTGTCTGAATTTTAATAAAGTCCAATTGAATATTTTCTCTTTCTATAAAGAGTAGGTATCGTTTTGGTCCGAGTGCAAAAAGGCCATTCCTAGAATAATAGAAATTGAGAAATTAATCTCGAATAGTCTGAAACAGGTCTATTCTTCTAAGTGGCATCCACTTACAATTCCAAGCCTGTTTCAGACATACTTACAAAACTAGCTTTAAAGAAAGAAAGATCATTCTATTTGCGCTCTTTGTAATTATTTTCATCGATCAGATTCTAATTAAAGAACCGCTCACCTGCACATTAAATAATAAAAAAGTAAAAAGTATTTCAAGACTTGGTACACTAGAACTGCCCTAATAATTATTAATAAACCTAAATATATATTGTTCATTTATGGCTATACTAACATCCTCTTTAAAATCTCAATAGAATAATTCAAAAAATATTATCTGCCTTTTGAACCAGATATTTCAAAATCTAATCCGTATACCAGGGCTCTTTCTAAAATAAGAAGAAATGGAAAATCTCCCCAAAAGTTTATTTATGGTAAGAATAAAGGCAGAATTTCAAATTAGAATGTAGAAAAATATATCAAGATTTTCGAAAAAATAATCACAATATTTTGGCATATTTTGAATACATTTTTATTAGATATAAATATTTTATCTGCAGACTTTCTTATGGAACTGCAATCAGACATTGAACTGAAAAATTTTTTTAAATTTCTTTTTATTAGAATTATACAAAAATTACCTACCCAGAAACAAATACTCCTGGCTTCACAATATTTATTCCTCTTTTAGAAATATGTATTTATAGTACATAGGTATTGGGTACGTACGTGAAAATATTTTCAAGAATTAAATTCACTAAAAGCAAAATTCTAAGCTCAACCATGGTGGGTCAGATAGGCTAGGCGGTAGCGTGTCATCCTACTAACCAAGTGGACCCGGGTTAGAATCCGGCTCGAGGCATCCGGCTAAAATCTGACCACCGAGGTAGGGAAAAATTTTAAAAATAATAAATAGTATCGTAAATGGCTTATGGCTAGAAAAGCCGAAAAGTCAAAAAAAAAAATCTCAACCATCAGGTAAAAAAATAATAAAGTTTCGAGTATTTAAAAAAATAATTCTTCATTTCATATTTCCATTTACTAAAATACTAGTATTTATTAGTTGAGTAATTAAAATATTTTAAGTGCTAATTGATTTAAAAACAAAATCCTGAAAGAAAAGAACTCAAAGATTGTTATGCTGGTACTGCGACATTTCAGCCCCCGACAAAATATCCCCAACAAAACATCCCCCAATAAAATATCCCCCGACAAATTATCCCAAGGAGAAAATATCCCACGACATAATGTCTTCTGACAAAATATTCCCCAGTATAAGGGAGAATACAAGAGTTTAAGCTTATAATCATAGTTTTGATTAATATAAACAGACTTTCATATTTTGGCGGCTAATTAGCCGTTTGAAAGTGCTGCTGCTGTCTGTCGTGTTCGATTAGGAAATAATGGGAGCCCCAAACAAACCCCGCCCGACGATTGACTGGTTCGGTTTTCAATGTGTGTTTGATTAGAAAAAAAATGGGAGCCCGAAACACACCCCGCCCGGACTAAACTTTCGGAGGTTCGGGTAATATATATTAACCGAACCGGAGTCGATTTGCATTACTCATAAAATTCACGAGGGGAAGGGTTATTTTGTCATAAGATATTTTGTCTGAAGGATATTTTGTCGGGGGATATTTTGTCGGGGGCTGAAATGTCGCGGAATCGTTATGCTATGCCATTTTTGCTTCTTTGCCATGGTCAATATCATTATTCTACATTATTAACTTTATTTTTTGATTAATAAATATCAATAGAATTAGTATATATCTGCGGCCTGAGACAATTTTATTCTTCAAATGTTTTCAAAAGTTGGACATCCTTGAGATAAAGGATGTTTTTTAATACAATTATCTATGAATGGGAATTAAGGACAAGTTTTTGGGTCATTTTTTATATTTTTCAACCAACGTTTCGTTGACTTTGTCGACTTCTTCAGGGTATCAAATAGTTACGTCACACATTCGTCTAAAATACATTATTTTTATTTATTTCTGTTACCAATGACCATTAGAAATTCAAAAAAATTCGGCACATTCACATAAACAATAATTAGATAAACAGTCTCAGAATTATTGTTTATGTAAATGTGCCAGAATTTTTGAATTTCTGATGCTCATTGGTAATAGAGATAAAGAAAATTAATATATTTTAGAGGAATTTTTATTATTTTTTGAATAGTGACCTGGGCTTAAACTACGAAAATTTGTAAAACATTTTATTGTAATTTTTACTGCTCATATGAGACAAACTGTCGCCGAGGATCGTACAAATTCAAAATAAAACAAATAAATAAATAAAGTCTAGCAATAATCTGTTACAGTTTATTTTATGTTTCAATACCTTCAAAAAAAATACATATAATTCGTTTAATGATTTTATTGATATTTTAAGGTGTTGTAATGATAAAATATTAATAAATTAAGTTTTTTTTTAATTTCACTTTATGGATAAAGTCTAGTAACGATCTCTTTCAGTTTATTAATTTATTATTTTTTTGTTTTTTTCAATACTTGTTATACTATATAATGTGTCATGGAACTATTTGAAACACTGAAGAAGTAGGCAAAATCGACTAAACGTTCGTTGAAAAATTATAAAAAATCACACAAAAACTTGTCCTTAATTACCAACTATAAACTCTAATTAATATACATTATGGACGAAAATAATAATAATAACTATTATATATCTTAAATTATTATAATCGGTTTGCGCGACGAGGCTGATTTTTTTTAATTATAAAACCTATTAATCGTTCGAGGCGACTGTGGGTCAGTGGCTAGAGTGTTGGGTCGCTGACTCGGAGATCGCTGGTTCGAGACCGAGTCTCGGCAGATAGATATTTGCAGTCGCCTCTTCTTGGAAAGTAATGGCAACCTACCAAGAGTAGTTGCCAAGTGACCTCTCCAAATTAGCCGTTCGAAACCGGCGTTAAAAAGTAGGTCCCGTATATCTGTGTAAAACAACTAAACACACTCAGCACAGGTGTATGTGGAGAGGCGCCGACACCCGTTTCGGGTATGGCACTCGAAGAAGAAGAAAGAATTAATCGTTCATGACAAATAAAATTTATTAAAATTAGGAAATTTAAATTAATATTTTAAAACTCACTAATAGTTCATGAAAAATAAAATTTATTAAAACTAGGGAGTTTAAAATTTTAGCTTTCTATTTTGGCATAGAGGTTTATTGTTGAAATATCTCAAAACAGATTTTTCAGCTATTCAAAATTTTACTCTTGAACCGGAAAATGGGGACTTTTGATTTTAGGGTCTTAAACACACAAGACTTCGTATATGTCTTATATTTTTTAAGTTATTGAGTTCATATTTGGAATATAGCTAGGTATGTATCCTTTTCAAATTTCTAAAAATAAATTTAGAACCGTTTTATTTTTTAAATTCTACCCAAACGACGGGATGAGAGAGTCCAGGAGGCGGGAGAAAAGGTCCAGGTATCGAAGCCTCTTAAGTAGCAAAATGTCCGCCGCAGGCTGGCGTCGCATATAGTTTATTTACATAGAAACATTTAGACTATATATAATTTTCATTTTTACCCCACTTTAGATTAATTTGTAATTTAACCAGTCTCGCCGATCCATGACTTTGACTATTTTTACTTAAAAAAATTTCTTCACTAAAAATAAATTTTTGATTTATAATAAAACTCTAGTATAAGTGCTAGTCAACTAACTAGTGTGCTCACATCAGTTTATTTAATGGCTAAACTTGTAAAGTTGTAAGCCCTCTTGGCTAATGGACTCTTAACATTGTATGATGTGATAAATGTCGTAATCCGGGGGCTCACCCTCTAACGCCATCCAATACAAATTTCATCTTTTCTAATGGAAATTCACGTCACACATTACTTAATTCTTAGTTAAAAAAATAAATATTGGCCGAGAAGGTTCCGTTCGACCTGAGCGGACGAATCGAATCAATAATCTTGTTTGTAATAGAATAAATGATCAATACCCCCAAATACCCTTTACCTTTGCACGTAAGACCGTTCAATAGACCCCCTCGGAATGGACCATCCCTATCTTTAAGCCGATTAATAATTACACAAGATTTTACTGTAATCCACTTGTGAAACATAGGTTAACGTTAATCTAGCCAATTGATTTAGATTTAGAAACGAAATAATTTTGGAAATTTAGATGAAAATACCATATAACCCGTTTCCCGAATATACATAGTATTTAGTTAAATTTATTAAGTATCGGCTAGATCGAGCTTTGCTTGATAGTTTTTAGATTTACTTACAAAAGGCTTACAAAAAGGGACTTTAACGAATAATTTTTCCACAGTCGGTCACATTATTATAACAAGTAAACTAGCTTGAAATTTATGTATTCATTTCGCCGGAAATGAAAAATCGTATTATAATTGTAATGAAATGTTCATTTTGGGGAGGATCGGATTTTTTTTTTTTACTTTACTAAGTACCTAGGTATGGTAATCGTCCATGCATTTTTTGCTATGTTTTTTAGAAATATGTATCTCAAAAACGGCTGAAACTATTTTTATTAAAAAAATTGGCCAAAACCACGTCGTTTTAACCTACAAAAAAGCCCTATTAAATGAACATCGATAAATATTATTTTAAGAGATATTAATTATTTTGTCAAAATGTCTGTTTGTACATCAGTATGTACTACCAAATTTTGAGTACGTTATATCTCAAAAACTTTTGTGTATATCAAAACGAAATTTCACATGTACTTTTAGTCCATTGAAATTAACATCTGATTAGATTTTGGTAGAAATTAAGGGGGGGGGGGGGCGTTTAAAATACTAAAATTATAAAATTTTCAAATTAAAAAAAAAAAGACTATAAGGTACTATAAAATCAGCCTATGATAAAAAGGGTGTTAGTATTTTTTCGGGGGCCAAAATTGTGGAGGACGCTCAAAAATAGAATTCCTAGAACCTAGCGCTTTTGATCGATTTGTACGAAATTTCGCATATGCATCCTATACGACCTTACGAAAATGACTCCCTATGTGAAATTGATAGCTTCAAAAAAAATATAGAATTATTTTCATTAGAATATTCTCATTTAAATTAAAATCATAAAAAATTTATTTAATTAAACTTTTAATTGTGAATTTAGATTTTTAGATCTCTGGACTTAATAAGAAAATGTTAAGAAAAATTAAACAGTGATAGAACGCAGATGTTATTTATTTATTTATTTTTTAATTAATATTTAAAGTTCAAAAACTTAAAAATCTCTTAAATTTAAAAAAATGAACATAAACTGTTCAAAATTGCCACAATTTTTCACCATAGTCAAATCAGTAATTTCGTCATCGCACTCGGGCCTCTATTGTCGGCATTTTGAAACTTCACTCCCCACCACCTTTTTGCTCTCGAGGCCCTGGCTTATGATCCCACTCGTTCTTATTCATACAACTGCCACAGGGTAAACATCTATTAAAATTACGCTGTTTGTTATTCGATAGACTTGTATGGGCCTGAAAAGTAAGAATATTCTGATAGCTAAAATTCACATCCTATACGTGTTCATATCTTTAATTATTTGTCTCTTTTATGCTGAAAGGTTTTGCAATGTATATGTTTTTGGCGCCCGCTCGCTTGGTAACCAACAAAACCTATACGCTCCTTTGCCCTAATAAGCGGCAAGAAACCAACCCTTTTCTTTCTGGAAAAATAGAGAAAGGGCATTTTGGCGCTCAATATCTTGAGCAGCGCCCACAGCCCACACATGGCGTATCCAATTTAACGCAAGGCATCGCGGAACGGGAACCAGGCTCCAAATGGCCTGTACCTTTCCTAAACACTCTTCTTGATCCATCTACACCACTCCACAAATATAAAACCTTCCCCTTTGTTAATTACTTAATAAATTTTATAAAAACATTAAATTGTTTTACCTTTTATTTCATACAATTTTGAAGAGAACTAACCCTCTATTTTTGTTATTTTACAGGATATCATATATGAATTGCATTAATTAACTAGATAATCACACTAGCCCCTATCGAAACATTTCTTTTATTATAAAGTAAAAACAGCTCCATTGAGGATTGAGACAAACCTCATAACAAAAAGGAACGATACTTTCAAAACATAAACAAAGTTATATATATATATATATATATATATTTTTATATAAATATAATTTTTATTTAGTGAGAAAAGTAAGATAAGTGAAAGTTGAGAAAATGTAGACACTCTAGGTTGTTTATCTAATATATTTAGGCGAGGTTGCGTGTATTTAGTCAATGTCCGATACACCGAAATGGATAGTAAATCAAAATAATTGAGAAAAAATAAATAAAGAAAATAAACTGGCTGTGGAAAAGCTCAAGAGAGGGGCAATGGAGGAGGAGAAGGGGGGTAATTGAGGGGAAGGCTGACGTCAGAAAAAAGAGGTTAAGACGAATGGATATATCAAAATATATAATTTATTGTTTGTATCCTAATAAGAAAATACTAATAAACGAATTGAGACGTTTTTAAGGAAAAATAAATATTTTTTTTTTAAGTAAAGTAAAACGAAACTTTATATTATTGTCGCTACAATGTGTGTTTATTATAGCAACGGAAGCTAAAAATGATGTATACTAGAAATTCATAAATTATATGTATTTATTTTCTATAAAATCAAAAATCGTATTAAAATTTTAATTGAATAAATAATTTGGGGGGAGTTTGAATTTATTTTGTGGGGTGAAAAATAATAAAAAATATTATTAAGAGAAATCAATGAGGTTGTCTACTTTGATATGCTAGCCAAGATTTTCAATCATTTCGCCTGTATTTAGGCAACCGGCATGTGTTAACTGTTATATAGGAAAAGTAAAAACAGGGGCTTGTAATCATAAATTATAAATTATCCAAGATTTTTCATATTAAAATAAACTTCTATGCCCATCACACGACTTACTGTAAGCAGCCTTTCATTTATCAACTGTGAATGAATTAAATTATTAATAATTAATTCACATTTCAAGAATTTTATAAGTGACATTAAATGCAAGCGGTACCTTGGATTATCAACATTCAACTATGTAACAAACAATATGCTTGATTTGTGAATTAATTATTAATAATTTCAATACATCATAAATTAATTATTAATTTTTATTAATTTAACAATATTTTTCAATTTGTGGTTTTTAAAAACATATAATGCTCATTCCGACATAGGCACCCTATATCTTATAATTATAGGATATATATATTTTTTATTTATTTATTTATTTATTTATTTCAACGGCTAATGCCTGATAATACATACATTATAATAGCTTATAAAATAAGGTAATAACAATAACAAAAACAAAATATCACATTAAAATAACTCATAAAATCTAACAATATTAATAATACGTCATAATAACAATATACAATACGAGCTTTTCGTGCGTGCCTTCGGCACGCCCTCGAAGCTCGGCCCTCCGGACTGAGTGCCCTGGCAGGCAGCGTCTCGGTCCAAAAATTTTATTCCTATTAAAAAACCACACTCCAAATGTATACCGGTAAACTACCGAAAATACATCGTCTCTTAAAAGTTTCGCCTCTTTAACTTTTGAGTGGCGAGGGCGGGGGGGGGGGGAGGAATAATGATCAATATATTTAATGTTTCTTAATTCAAAATGAATTGGAGTCTTTCATTTCAAAATTGAGTCCAAATTAGAAATTAGAATTTCAAATTTGCCTGGTTAATGAAAATCGTTTGGAGCCGCGCTGACAATTATATTTCAAATTTGCCTCGTTAATTATTATATATTTAATGTCTCTTAATTTAAAATCTATTGGTGTTTTTTCATTTTCATTCGAGTTCAAATGAATACAATATTATCTCGACACAAAGTCCAAATCAAAAATATCTAGTTTTAGTAAGAGAAATCAAGTTAGAATTATTAATGTCCCAATGGAGTAATCGGTAGAGCCAATGACTATAGTTCGTCGGTTCGATTCTAGGCAAGAGCGTAATTATTTTAGAGAAATTTCTCTAAGCGTTGTTACAAATTAATCTAGATGAATATTATATAGTATAATGTTCACTCATAGATAATGTTAGCTTTTTGAGCAAAATTGCAGCTCTGTTAATACTTAATGAGAAATCCAGAGAATTATCCAGTCGTTGTGACAAATTATTGTAACATTGAGATAGTCTAAATACACGATTTGCTTCAGAGTGCCTACTGCAAAGCATCTCTGGATAAAATGGTAATCTGTTTCTTAATATATAATTTGAACTGTGTATAGGAAACAGGTTTTGAAGTTCTGAACATTTCACCTGGTTGGACTTAATCTTATACAAAAACAAAACGTCAGAAGCAATCATAGAAGAAGAAACAGAAGGCAGACGGAAAGTTTCAGCAGTAGAAGCATAATCATGGTCAAATCTTGACATAGAATAGCCGGAAAGGAATGCCAATTGTCTCATAACTTTGTGCTGAATTCTCTCTAGTCTGTCCAGGTTAATCTTTCCGATAGGCCTCCAAATTGTTGATGCATACATTAATACAGATTTGACCAAAGTTATGTACAAGTATTTAATTGATTTTGGATTTTTAAATGACTTCGTGTTACGAAAAATGAATCCCCAAGTTCGATTTGCTCTGCCTATAACGTAATCTAAATGTTATATATATATATATATATATATATATATATATATATATATATATATATATATATATATATATAGGTATTTAATTTTATAAAGGGGCTGAGCTCGTTAGTATGTTAGATTTCTGCATTGTACTCCCAGCCTATTATTTGACAATGACGTGGCCAATCCAGTTAACCTAAATTCGGAGTGTGTATTCATACTTGAGAACGTTTGAATAATAACCCGATCAAAACGTCGTAGCTTATTGAATTATTTGTCCGTGCTATAATTAATTAACTGTGATTTTAATAAAATTTCAACTCTTAATAAAATTTATCAGAAAAATCAAAACTTTGACAGCTACATTTCTAGTAACTTATGTTGGTTAATGTCCATTATAATTAGTAGATTAAAAATTAACAGTTCATTGGACAATGTTTTTTATTGATGCTCTTATTCAATTTTTCTCACAACGTTTCGTCCCTCTCGAGACTTTTTCAAGGACTTAATTGGTTAGAGCAACATTTGTTGAGATAACAATAAAAATAATTGAGATATAGTGGAATTTTTTCGTTTTAGATTGATACAATTGTAGGTTATTAACGAACCAACAGAATTATTGAATTTCAGAAGGAACAAGCCACAAACACAATATTCAATGAAATAAAATAAGGCTGGATCTCAATGTTGCTCTAACCAATTGAGTGTTTGGAAAAGTCTCGAGAAGGACGAAACGTTGTGCAAAAATTGAATAAGAGCATAAAAAAAACATTGTCCAATGAACTGTTAATTTTTAATCTATTTCTAGTAACATTTATTTTTTAATAAACATTCCTTAATATAAAAGGTTTTATCGGAAGTAGCCATCTTCTTCTTCTTAAGATCTTTGATTTTCTTTAGATCATTATCAAAGCGGACACTTGGTAATTTCAAAGAAAATGAGGTTGTAACTGAAAGTCGTGTAGTGTACACACAAGTTTATTTTAATTTGTACAAATTTTTAAAACTAAAATCTTAGATACCTCATAATGATTACAAGCCCATGTTTTTACTTTTCTGACATAACAGTGAACACATGCAGGTTGCCTAAATACAGGCGAAGTGAATTAAAATCAGTCGGCCAAGTACGAGGCGGGCTAGCATATCAAAGAATAAAAATATAATGGTGAATATGAAATTTTATTATTTAAAACTAGTTAAAAATTTTTTAATTAAGTTGTTTTTAAGTGCATCCCACGGTAAAGTACCGAATTAATATTATAATTATTATCATTTATTTTATAAATACTATATATAAGAGCCTAGATTAATTTGTAACAACGCTGAGAGAATTTTCTTTAAAAAAATTACCCTCTTGCCTAGAATCGAACCGACGAACTCTTGAACTAAGGGTATCAGCTCTAGCCATTACACCAATGCAACATTAATATTTATATCTTGATTTCTGTTACTAAAACTATATATTTTTGATTTAGAGTTGGTGTCGAGACAATATTGTATTCATTTGAACTCGAATGAAAATAAAAAACACCAATAGATTTTAAATTAAGAAACATTAAATATATATTAATTAACGAGGCAAATTTGAAATATAATTGTCAGCTCGGATTTTAAACTGATGGCTCCAATCGATTTTCATTAAGCAGGCAAATTTGAAATATAATTGTAATTTGGACTCGAATTTTGCAATGAAAGAATCCAATTCATTTAAATTAAGAAACATTAAATATATTGATAATTATTCCTCCCCCTCACGCCACTCAAAAATTAAAGAAGCGAAACTTTTAAGAGACGATGTATTTTCGGTAGTTTACGGGTATACATTTGGAGTGTGGTTTTTTAAGAGAAATAACATTTTTGGACCGAGACGCTGCCCGCCAGGGCACCAGCAATAAATAAAAAACATAAATGTTACAGACTGAAAATATAGTACAGTGGTTCTACAATAGAAACCAATGAAGATTAAAAAATCACGAAAATTTTTTAAAAAGTGTGTACCCGAGGGGTGATCCGTCAATTGGATGTAGGTGTACACCTCTTTGGAAGTATTTTGGAAGTACTTGGAAATATTTGGAAGTAATTGGAAATATTTGGAAGTACACGTGGAAGTAGGTGTACAGCATTTTAGGTCACGGTTCACCCCTCTTATGTACCTATATTTATGGACGTTTTCAATAGATATTTAAAATTAATTATGTGTGATTTTAATAAAATTTCAACTCCTAATAAAAATAGAATTAATTAAATTAGAGAATAAAGAAAAATCTCTATTATACAAAAGAATCATTAATTTTCTTATTTTAAATATAATTATTTGTTCAAATACTGCCAGATTACAATTAAGACTCACTAAATCAAATTGATTCTAAATTCTAAAATAATCTTATGTATAAAATCTAAATCATAATGAAAGAAACAGCTGATGAATGAAAGGCTGCTTAGACCAGAAACAGGTGTTTTGGGGAATAGATAATGGCAACTATATAAAATTGAATGGATTGTTAGTTAATAAATTTGTCTATGATTGTCTTGACTACGCCCGAAATAATTTTAGATTCCCTATTTTAATTCAGAATTATTTTCAGACATAGAAGAGGATGAAGATTTTAAGATAAGATTGGACAACAAAAGCGATTCGGAAGGTTTAGTTCAAGTTTTTAATAATTTCTTATTAGCGAGTGGTTTGAACAAAGAAAGATGAAACTTGGCACAACAGCTCAAAAGAGCAGTTTCCAAACTATTTTCCTCGAAACCTCAGTATTAAGCCATAATCGATAGGGCTTTTTGAACTTCCTACTGAGCTATTGATCTTCTTTAAGATACAAAATAATTAAGCCCAGGGCCGGATTTAAGAGTATGCCTCTTATAGGGTAATGCTTAATACATTTGTTTTATACAACAAAAGGATAGAGTTCATTGGTGTTTTCACTTTTTTAAACATAAAGTTCATTTAGTTTAGATAAAACTACAATTTTAATGGTTTATATAATAAATTATATAATCAAATTAGTTATTTATTTGCTTAAAATATTGAGATTTATATGTAAAAAAGTGGAAAGCACACAATAATTTGGACTAATATTTTTTTTCGCTAAAATAAGAAATATGAAAATCTACTGTGAAGTTTTCGAAAAATAAAAGTGCTCATTTTAAATTTTGAATCTGGAACTAGATTTCAAGATTTCCGAAAAAATAATCATCATTTTGGTTTATTCTCGACTCCATTTTTATTAGAAATAAATTTTCTACTTGCAACCTTTCTAATAGAATGTTCTAGAACGACAATTAGATGCCGATCTGAAAGAAAAATTGAATATTGTCTCTTCATTAGAATTTTATATTAATTATCTAGCCAGGAAAAAATATAAACAAATACTAATACATGATATCACTTTTTGTATGTAGGTATGTATTTACATATACGAGAATATATTTTCAAGTGTAAAATTAGAAGCCAACTATGAGGTAAAAAAAATTATATTCTTATTTCAACATTATTAACTATCTTCTTTGAATAACAAATATCAATAAAGTTATAATACATATTTTATCTGTGGTCCGAGACATTTGATTTTTCTTCAAATGTGGCCCGTGTTAGCCAAAAAGTTGGACTGGACACCCCTGATTTAAATAGAAATTTAATAATTATTTGTGTCCTTCCCGAAAATTTTTCTGAGGCCGCCCCTAAATTTAGCCATCACATAGTTCAAATTTGTTGAAATTAGGCACTAACTTGAAAACTAAATTTTTTAGACACATATGATGTTCTTTATAAAAAGCCTTTATTTTTGACAGGGAATCTATAATATTCATGAACAAAAATATAAGTTTCCGCTTGAAATAAACAACTTATTGACAATTCCCAGTATAACTGTAAATTTTAGTTAATCAACAATATTTTATTTAAATAGCTTCCTAAATGGCAAGAAAATCTTAACAAGTCCAAATTCTGAAACTTTTAATATGACAATCTAAATCAATCACCTTGAATTTATAGATACATATATATATATATATATATATACAAGCTGCGTCAGGCGTGCCTCCGGCACGCCATCTGCACCTTGGCCCTGGCGGGCAGCGTCTCGAGACGGCCAAAAGTTGTGAAACTTCTAGTATTCCTCTCGAGAAACATAAAATTTTAGAGGATATTACATCTATGACATAGGGGCTCATTAAGAAAGGATTTTTCGAAATTCGACCCCTAAGAGGGTCAAAGGGGGCAAAGTGTGTTTTCACTGATTATGCGATATCTCTTAAGGACGATAAAATATCTACTTGCTTTTTTCTTATAAAAATACTAAATTAAAATATCTAAAAAATTGATTTCACGATTTTTTGAAATTCGACCTCTAAAGGGGTCAAAGGGGGCACAATATCTTTGCAATGTGTTTACACTAATTATGCATTTTCATTTAAGAACGATAAGATATCTACTTGATTTTTACTTAATAAAATTTTAAATACAAATATCTAAAAAGTCATTTCAGGATTTTTTGAAATTAGACTCCCAACTATTCAAAATGTGAGTGGGGGCAAAAATTAAAACTCTCTCCAATCTTGATCAAATTTTGTAGAGTTATTCTTTATTACTTTAAGAAACTATTCCTGTAAAAATCAACTATCAAAATTGACTGTATGGGGTCGAAGGGGGGGGGGGGGGCAAATTATAGAAATTTTTAGCTTTTTAGTACATTTACTCTTTAGAAAACTGTGGATTATTTATTTCCAAATATCTAAAAAATAATTTCAACCTCCCAAAATTTGAGTGGGGGCAAAAAATTAATACTCTCTCCGATATAGATCAAATTTTGTAATGTTAGTTTTTAAGACTATGTAAAATGTATACTGTGAAAATCAATAGCCAAAATGAGTGCGTGGGGGCGAAAGAGGGGGCAAAATATTACAGACCTAATAATCACATGCCGAGACGCTGCCCGCCAGGGCCACCTGCCCGGAGGGCCGAGCTGTAGAGGGCTTATCGAAGGCACGCCTGGAGCAGCTCGTATTATATATAAAAATTAATTATGATTTATGAAGATGCATTTACCTTTGAAGGGCTGCTAATAGCCATAAAACGGCCAGGGGTCCCTTTTGCCTGCAACTGAAAAGAAAAATAAATTAATAAATAAATTCCCCTTGGCTGATAACACGTTCGCTCGGCCAATTCGCCGAAGAATTTTGATAGATAAGAAACATTCTCCCAAATGCTCTTTTCATTACTCTTATCTATCTATTTTATATTTTATTATTTATAATAAGCGAGAGTACATTAATTCTATACAGGTAACAATTTCTAATTAGACATTTTCTATTGATGTACTGTGAGAGCTAGCCCGTAACAATTTTGGACTCCAAAAAATAATGACTCTCTTTTTATTAAAAGTGTCTTTTAAAGTAAATTCTTGGTTTTTGTTAGTTAGAAATTCTATAATTTTAATTTTTTAACCCCCACCCCATTAATTTTTGCTTCGACCGAAATCCAATAAGCTCTTAATCTCGATATAGTGAATCTATATGAGAAATTTCATTTTGATATTCACACTAGTTTTTGAGCTAGAGCATACACAAAATTTAGTAACGTATTAAGAGACATTTTGACAAAATCATTAAAATCTCGTAAAATATATTTATTATTATCATTTTTTCGATGTTCGCTAAACGCCATGGTTTCGCTCAATTTTTTTAAACAAATTAGTTTCAGTTATTTTTTAGATATTTCGAAATATCGAATGAAAAAAAATCCACTTTTTTCATGCACAATTACAAGAATACCCTGTAAAAAAATTATATCTTAAAAAAAATAAAAAAACACGCTTCTAAAAAGTACAAAATAATGTAATACTTAATCACAAAGTGTGGGGCGCAGAAGCATGAACTTTTAATTAATTTCGACAAAGTGGCCCACGCTTTTTGATTAAGTATTTCATTATTTTGTACTTTTTAGAAGCGTGTTTTTTAGTTTTTTTTAAATATAATTTATTTTTTTACTTTTTAGTCTTAATTATTTTTAATTATTTTTAAATTGAAAGGTTTTTTTAGTCACAAACTAATAATAAAAGACAATAATTTTATTTAATTATTATTATTTATTTTATTAATTTACTAAACAGTTTCGGTCACCACTGGTTGACCATCTTTAGTAGTACTAAAATTTGAAAAATGAAACATTTCGTCAATTTTTTTTAAAACAATTATATAATACAACAATTACAGAAGTTTGAATTTATTTCATTAATTATTTTTATCATCCAGCTAAAATCTGACCCCCGGGGGTAGAGACAAATTTTAAAAAAATATATAACTAGTATCGTAATTAGGCTTATGGCTAGAAAGGCCGAAAAGCCAAAAAAAAATAATTATTTTTATTGAGAAAAGTTTGAGGAATTTAACAGAATAAAAGTCAGATTGATACATTCATAGATAAATACATACATATAAGTGAAGCTAATATAATATAAAGCGTGTAAAAACGAAAATCAGGTCCAAAAATAAATTAATATTAAATTCTAGTAGTCAGTGGGGAATAAATTTCAAATTCTTATAGATCTAACCAACCCTAGTTAGGATCGATTGTTCACTTCATTCACGGCCATCTACGAAATTTACGGAGATCATACCACAGAGTCTTGAAAAAGTTTTCACTTTTTCTTCCAATTTCTAATTATATTTATTCATAAAAAACATAAATATATAAATTATTTGCAAAGTTTATTCATTTTTTTTATCATTATATGACGAACTTTTTCTTTTAAAAAAAAAGTTAAATAAACTTTTCTTTTTCACCCTCACCCCGCACCCCCTTACCCGCCCATCTTTTTTCGCTCAGGTGTTTCTCTTTGTTTTCAGTTATTAATTATTTAATGAAGGTGTATAAAAATCTCATGAGAGATATGGAACATTTTTTATTTAAGATAATAAAAAAAAAACCTGACACCTTTAATCATAAAACGTTTAAATTATATTTTATTAACCGAATTACTTATATTCCTACATTCCTAACTCCTCTTTGTACTATTTCAAATATAAAAATTTCTTTTTCTCAGCTCATAGCTAACGAAAACTCGACTAAAAAGAAAAAATATATTAAGTTGCAAAAGTTTTTCAAATAAATAAAAAAAAAAAAAAAAAAACGAATAATTTAATTTAAATAAAAGGAAAAAATAATGTTTTCTACCCACTATATTTATGAACACAATTAAGTAAAGAGTATAAGTTTAAAAAAAAAATGAATAAATAAACTATGAGGTAAAAAATAATAATAATAATAATGGACTAATTTAAAACGTTTATTAATAACGTTCTCAGTTTTTTTTGTGTTTTTATTTTTATTTTTGAGGGCGAATCAATAATACTTATATAAAAATATTCATTATAGTATATAAGTATATATGTTTATTTTCATCAAGTAGAGGACAACCTCATTGATTTCTCCTTATATATCAAAAAACGGAATATATAGAAAACTGAAATTTTGCATTCTTATGAACCTGGGATGGGCGGTCGACCACAAGGCATCTGGAAGTCTCCCTAGGGGTGGGGGTGGGTAAATCTTATCTTATTTTATTATATTAAACGATCAATTCTTGTATATATAGAGAATCGGATTCTCGAAAACGGCTCTAACGATTTGGCTAAAAATTGGTGAACTTATCCAGTCTCATGAGTTATTAGTCATGTATAAATTCTAATCCGATTGAAATAAAAGAAGGGGGAGTAAATTAGTCATGTCGCAAAATAAATATTTTAATCGTTCATATCTCGTCTTCGGTAAGTCGAAGAGCCTTGAAATTTGAAACTTAAGCTATTTAGAGGCAACAAGTTACCGAGCATCGCTCGATGCTCCAGACACTTTATAAAATAATCGATTCTCGATTCCGAATTTTATTTTATACATTACGATTTTTGGAGAATCGATTCCTAAGTTTAAAAAAATTGTACTAGATGAAGGAGGAGGTATCAGCCAAAGATGGAATCACTGGGTTCAATAAAACACCTTTAAAAAGACGTTTCGGCCTGAATTTCATTTGGCCATCTTCAGTCAATTAGGACTGAAGATTATGTTTATTCTACATATTTAGAAAATTATTTTATTATTTTTTGAAAATGAAAAATGAATTGAGCACCCGACGGAATTCGAACCCGTGTCTCTCATCTTTAGCCGAAGAGCGCCTTTGCCAACTAGGCCACGGATGTTCACACCAGGAAAGCTATGATTTTGAGGAAATTTTTTTATAATTTTAAATTAAGCTATTTCCAAACTCTGATAGGTACAAAAATACTTTGTGGCTCTCTCACATGCCGATCATTTTAAAGTTAAGTAGATTTTTTTACATTGACCCTTAATAATGCTTTACACCTCATAATATATATAATATATAAATTATATTTGACACTATAAACATTTCAATCTACCCAAAATTATCATTTGATCAACATTTTGATTTTAGGGAAAATTATTACACCCTAATTTGTAAATTTTAAATTTATATCTTCTTTATTTTATGAGCTATAATACTTTAGCAGACATTCATTGTAGAAACACTTAAATTGTCCCGTTTTACTTTTGAACTAAACCCTAAAAATCGTATATTTGAAAATAATATTTCTTTCCAAATTTCAATCATTTCTGAACTGAAATAAATGAAATACATAAATAAATAAATATTTTTTTGAATCAACACAATACTTATTCTGTTTGCATGAGCAATTCATCTTGTATGTTTCGAAATGTCGTGTTATAAGAAAAGGAATTTCGAATAATAAATAGGAAGTTAGAATTAAAAAAGAGGAATTTCTTGATAGGATTAAAAAATGTTGTGTAAGAATTTAAAGAAGAGAAGAACTTAGATGATAGGATTCCTGGTATATCCGAAGGGGTATTTTAGAGGAAAAGAAAAAAGGAATCGACAAAAACGGGATAAGATTAATCGAGGGGTGAACCGCAATTAGAATTAGGTGTACACGGTCTTTGGAATTACTTTGGAATTCATTAGATAATCTATTGTCTTCTACTTGGAAATGAAAGTGGAAGTAATAGTATGTGTACACGATTTTAGGTCGCGGTTCACCCCTCGATATTAATAAAGGATGTGAGATTTTTAGGTAAGTAGAATCGAATCTTTGGGACAAATCAGTCTTAATACTGAGGTATATCCATTAATTTGTTGCTAAGCTAACGACTAATGATAATACTAAATATTTGTGTGATGTATCAAACAATGAACTATTCACTTTAAATACCGGAATCAATTTGAGCGATCTCTCTGACCTGCTTGGTATTTGGTATTTATGGCGTCAACCCTTGGTATTTCAAAGTAAAAGCGTCAAACAATGTTTTCTATTGGCTTAGCCCCAACAATTGCTTGATTTACCTTTCCTTTAAATTAATTACATTAGCGTTAATGATTTTCAAATGTCGTTAAACCGAACTAAATTAATAATTTAAAAACTTTAAACATTTAATAATAATTTTGAAAATAATATGTTAAAAAGTTCTTTATTTATACAATTATTCACAGATGTACATTTTTCATACAAGATGAATATACATTCTTTGTCAGCTTTATTTTTAACGGTGACTTCGGGCTTGCTACCCCCAATTCATCCTCCTTTAAAAATTTGTTTAACACATCTTAGTTCGTTCGATTCACCAAATAATGATATAACGAGGAAAAATTTTAAAAAACCTCTAAAACCAAATTAAAAAAAAAAAAAAAAAAAAGAAAGAAACTTAAAATATAACAAGAAAGCAAAACGAGATTAATAATTATCCGAGATCGATAGATGTAATTAATGAATTCGTATGAGTAATTAGCCTTTTTTGGAACTTGAACGATAATTTCCGAATGTGGTCTTGCAGGCTCTCAATTTGTAGTCCTTCTCTGATTATGTAGTTGTTGATTCCTGGCGGAGGGTTAGCAATTGTCCTGAGAGTTTTTGTTTCAACTCTTTCAATAAGCGAAACATTTGTTTTGGCCGCATGACCAAACCATAAAGGTGCCCCATAAGTAAGACGAGGGCGCACCATGGCCCTATATAGATTTAATTTCTGATCCAACTCAAGTGGGCTTCTTTTATTAATTAAAGGCCATATAATTTTGGCGGCAATTCTTCCACTTGATGAAACTGCCTTTAGATGCGTAGCCCAATTTAATAATTTGTCCAGATGGACTCCTAAATATTTTGCTGAAGAACTCCAATCTAGCAGTCTGTCGCCCAATTTTATTTTGTTCCTTAAAAGTCTAGTTTTTCTAGTAAATAATATGGCGTCTGTTTTGTCTTTATTCAGTCCCAGCTTCCAACTTTCCAAGTACTCCGATACAGTCTCGAGGTCCTCTTGGATTCTTCGTACCAGACATCTGGCGTCCCTGTGGGAGTAGAAAAGGGCTGTGTCGTCTGCAAACTGGGCAATTTGTGCATATCGCAGGGTTGGAATATCTGCGGTGTATAGGGCGTATAGTAATGGCGAAAGAAGTGCCCCTTGGGGTGTTCCTGCTCTGATTTCCTTCCAGTGAGATTTATCCTTATTTACGCGAACTCTGAACTTTCTGTTCGCTAAAAAGTCCTTAATAGTGTCACACAATTTCATCGGAAGTCCATACCTTATCAGTTTCGCAATTAAACCGAAATGCCAAACACTATCAAATGCCTTGGCGACATCTAACATGACCAGGGCTGTAGGCATTTTACGACCTTTAATATAGCTTACAACACGAGCAACTTGTTGAACAGCCGAGTGTCTTCTTCGGAACCCAAACTGCCAATTAGGTAATATATTTCGTTTCTCTACTTCATTCTCAAGCCAATCGAGTATAAATCTTTCGGCCAATTTTGCCAGTACTGGAAGCAATGAGATGGGCCTATAGCTTTCTACATGCCTCGAGTTCTTGCATGGTTTCAAGACTGGAATTATTTCCGCAAGTTTCCATGATGAAGGAAAATATTTTAAGTCAAAAACTGCTTGGAAAATGCGTGCTAAAATAATATGGACCTTTCCTGGTAAATTGCGTACAAAGATAGGAAGCACGCCATCATGTCCTGGTGCTTTTCTTAATTTGACACGTTTGATAGCCAATTTAATATTTTTTGGTTTAATAGTTGGTGGAAGTAATTCTTCGCCACTGTTTGATTGTATCTCAGCCTGTTCCATTTCAAGAAGGAGATCTTCTGTAGATGTCTGGCGTAGATTAGTAAACTGACTCTCGTAGGCATCAGCTAACATCTCTGCCTTTTCTAGTGGAGAATAAACAAGACCTTGCCGTCCTTGAAGAGGTCCAATAGGAGCTTTTTTCCCTTTTAGGCGTTTGGCAAATTGCCAAAGAGAGCAGTCTACGTTAGAGAGCCTGGATATCCGGTCTATCCAAAGTTTTTGACGCCATTGTGCCACTGCATGTCTAACTTCGCCAATCAAACGGTTCCACTCGCTGCGATACACAGGATCTCGATAACGATTCCAATTCCTACGTGCTCTATTTTTGACTCGAATTAATTCTCGTATGCTGTCAGGTAGTTGATCACCTAGGAATTCAACCTTTTTCTTAGGAATTGAATCGCGAGCTGCAACTAAGATGTCATTTGTTAACGATTCAACCAATTCATCAAGGTGTTGAGGCGAATTGATTTCTGCGGGGATTTCACACAACTCACAAAGACGCCGTCGGTAATTCTTCCAATCCGCCCTTTTAATATCCCAGGATGTATGTTTTTTAATAAAGACATTTCCCCTGAAACGAACTACAACTGGATTGTGATCTGAAGACAATTCGTGCCAACTTATGGCCGTTGGAGTCATACTTGAAATTCCTTTTACAAGCACCAGATCAAGAACACTAGGCGCCGCTCTGGATGTAGTAGGGTAACGTGTCGGCTCGTCAGGATATACTATATCGATTCCATATTTCATACAATAGGTTAGAAGATTACGTCCATTATCATTAGATGATTTACAGCCCCAAAGAGTGTGTCTTGCATTCAAGTCACCACTAATAACCACT
>JALMQS010000270.1:33556-145071 GCA_024734495.1 Forficula auricularia
ATTCAACCTTTTTCTTAGGAATTGAATCGCGAGCTGCAACTAAGATGTCATTTGTTAACGATTCAACCAATTCATCAAGGTGTTGAGGCGAATTGATTTCTGCGGGGATTTCACACAACTCACAAAGACGCCGTCGGTAATTCTTCCAATCCGCCCTTTTAATATCCCAGGATGTATGTTTTTTAATAAAGACATTTCCCCTGAAACGAACTACAACTGGATTGTGATCTGAAGACAATTCGTGCCAACTTATGGCCGTTGGAGTCATACTTGAAATTCCTTTTACAAGCACCAGATCAAGAACACTAGGCGCCGCTCTGGATGTAGTAGGGTAACGTGTCGGCTCGTCAGGATATACTATATCGATTCCATATTTCATACAATAGGTTAGAAGATTACGTCCATTATCATTAGATGATTTACAGCCCCAAAGAGTGTGTCTTGCATTCAAGTCACCACTAATAACCACTCGAGCCTCCTGGCTAAAAAGTGTTCTTAGTGAGTTGACTTCAAGTGGTCTAACTCTTGCAGGCGAATTATAAACGCAAGTGATCATTATTCTACCTTGAGGTGAATTTATTTTGGCAGCTATACACTCTAAATGTCCGAGATTATTTGGAAGAGAGACTTGTTCAGGTTCAAGATCAGTTTTAATGGCCAGGAGAACGCCACGCTGTGGTGAAGTCCCATCAGCTCGAAAAATTACATAGCCAGGAATATAAACGTTATTTTTAGAAGAAAGGCGAGTTTCTGTAATAGTAATAATGTGTGAATTGCGCCTTTGGGCGAAATAGATAAGCTCAGCGAGCTTACTCCGCAATCCATTTGCATTCCAATTAATAATAGTAAAAGAAGAAATGGAAGCCATTAATCTAAAATAGCTACTCCTTCCTCCAGGAGAATTTTGATCCGATCAGCTCCGGTTTGGGCTTTGGAAAGCGATCGCAAGAGCGCTATACATTTGCCTATTATTTTTCTAATTCCTGGACTAGCCATTAAAGTTAGCAACTCCTGAATCATTCCAATTGGGTCAGTTTGGTTTTGCTCAGATGTATTTACCTCTGTCTGTGAAGGTTTCCAAGGATTCTGAGACGCCGTCGAATGCTGGGAGGCCGTTACTGAAGGCAAATGGGGATAGTTTTTCTCCGAGTTGGTTGGTGGTTTATGAAACTCTGATTTTCTTTGATCCATTTGCTTTACTAAAAAAACACTTTTTTCATATCAATAAAAGATCATATATTAATGTAATCCAATAACCTCAATCAATGTATCAGAAAAATGAATATTGAAGTCTCTTCTTCAACCGATTTTCATTGCCTATTTGAAAAATAATAAAAAAAATTATTTAAAAAGCTTTCTTCATTTTTAATTTATTTGTGATAGTTAATATTCTAATAATTGATTCATAATTTAAATTATAAAATATTAATTAACGTATTATATATATCTTGTAATTAAGTAATGAAGAGGGATTCAGTCATTAGGTAGTCTCTGCTGAATAAAAAACTCCCAATTAACGTTTCGGCTTTAATTAAATAATGCCATCATCTGTTGTTAGAGAGTATTAGCGACACAATTAATTTTATAAATAAAATTCTACGCAGGCAAGTTGTTATGGATTTTATCATAATATACAAAATTATATGAAATATAAAATGGATTAAATCTTGATGTGCTCTACACTAGATATAACGCCAAGTACAAATACCTGTACAAATATTTGTACTTGAGACGAGCGTATCTAAGTGGGCACACCAAGATTTATGTACCATTTTATATCATATAATTTTGTATATTATGATAAAATCCATAGCATGCTCTGCCTGCGTAGAATTTATTTATAAAATTAATTCTGTCCTAATACTCTTAGCGTGATGGCATTATTGAATTAAAACCACGTTTTCCATAATTGGGAGTTTTTTAGCAGAAATACCTATGACTGAATCCCTCCATTACTTGATATACATACAGCCACCTTGTTATGTTAAATTAGCAATTGATGTATATATTCAATTATTTATTTATTTCCGTTTCTCGAAATTGGCTGGAATTGAGCTAAAAACAAGAAGAGAAAGAATCCATGGAATAAGCCTCTACCTCATTACCTCGTAGTTTCTAGGTAGTTTGAGAAACTAGTATTCCGGGCATTCTGATATTAGAAAGCCTAAAATTCTACATTTTATTAGAGTTAGAAATAAAAAATTATTTAAACCAATTGTAATTCAGATAGATACACAGAAAATTATTTCTTTCCATATTTCAGAAACTAACAAGCAAAATAAGCCGGCCAAATGCGAGTTGTGCTCGTTGATCGAGATTTTCGAACCGAATAGATATTTTATACTAAAATACTTGAGATATAAAATTTGAAAATACTCTAAATCTTTGAAATTGTAGGGTAGCGCAGCATCCACAGCATCCATGGACCGCATGCCACTGAACTGTATATATTTCAAACGCCTTCCAATCGATCACAAAGCAACGCACCGGACATGCGAAGATCTTGAGGTCGAACCCTGGCTGATTCTTTAGTCTATAAGAAAAAAAAATGTTTGATTATTTAATTTGATAAATTTTTTTGTGAACCTACCCTGTAATTTATATTCTTTAAATTTTTAATTTTATTTTTATCAGCATTCAATTTGTCCTTGAACTGGGGAATGTTTTAAAATACTCAGTCAAATTTTTTTGACTGGTTAGTTTTGTTTCTAAAACACGATTAATTAATGAGATTGAGAAGGGAGGGTTGAAGAAGTTTGAGAGGGGTATTTTATAAGCAAGAAGAATAAAGAATAAATCTTGGCAAGATCTCTGTTTCGAAATAGACTATCGGCAACTAAATAGTAAGCATGCATGCCTAACAATCCTCGCAGACAGACTAGACTGACTAATCCACTTTGTCCCAGATCCTTGTCTCGTTGACATTCAGCATCTCTATCATGCCAATTCAATTCTCTTCACAAGAGTCATCGATTTAAATTTATACATACATGGTACCTACTATCTAAATTTGTGTTTCAGATAGAGTAGAACAAACATTTATTTTCCATTTTTTTTTAATGAAACTGATGAGAGAAGGAGTTACACCAAAAAGGTGCAACCTCTAAAGGCCTGGGTTGGCCCCTCCATCGTGAAATGAATAAGAAAGAATTTTATGGGGTGGCCGGGGTTCGAAGTATCTGTGGATACGGGTCTTAAAGAGTTGAAGGTTATAAGTCGCGGGAAAGATGGTGGCAAGGAGCGAGTTCCAGTCACTGGAGGTCATAGGGATAAAAGAGTTGGCGAAAGCGCTTGTTCGATTTTTATCAATTTGACACCGAAGGGGTGCTGAACGTTCGAAAACCGCGTGTTTCTCGTAAAGAGGGATCTAGGGGGATAATTGATTTCGGCTCGACTGAACAGACACCGTGATAGTATCTGTGGTACAGGGAAAGGGCAGAAACGGTTTTTCGCTGAGCCAGGGGGTCGAGTGAGTTGGTTAGAGCCGGGTCTCCTATTCTGAATCGCATCCAGTGTAGCAAGAGAATGGTTGGAATCCCTCCACAGATGAGAGCCATATTGGAAACAAGGACGAATTTGAGCCTTATACAGTATAAGAAGATGACTGGGAGTATAATAGCGTCTAGACCAAAATAGGAGACCAAGCTTGCGCGCTGAAGCTTTAGCTGTAGTTGAGATATGGTCATTCCATGAAAGGTCAGACCCTAGAGTTACGCCTAGCATTGAAATTTTATCACTAAATTCTAGTGAGTTTGAGTCGAATGATATGTTTGGGAGGTTTCTGTCGACGCGTCTAGAAATAAGGCAACTGCATTGAAGTTAACTAAGTTTTGGGATCCCCAGTTTTTAAATCTGCCTAAGTCTAAATTTATTGAGGAGGCAATGTCTGCACGGTTTTTATGCGATGCAGTGGCGTTATATAGGGTGCTGTCATCTGCGTAACAATGTACCGGATTGGAGGGCAAGTTTAGAAGGTCGTTGATATAAATAGGAAAAAGCGTAGGGGAGATAACCGATTCCTGAGGAACTCCAGCCTTGGTGTGGAAGGAGGAAGATGATATTCCATCGATGACAACCTTAATTCTACGGTCTGAAAGAAAACTTTTGAACAACTTTCAGAGTTTCGGCGCAAGGCCGACAGAGGTCAATTTGGCAAGAAGATTTTTGTTCCATACCATATCGAAGGCTTTTGAGATGTCTAAAGCTACCGCATTCTCGGCCTCTAGGGTTTTATTCCAGATATGATTTACATATGCTAGGATGTCACCTGTCGACCTGGACTGCCTGAAGCCGTATTGCCTATCGTGAATTAATTTATTCGACTCTAAGTGTCGTAGAACTTGCTCGTTGATGGCCTTTTCCATGATTTTGGAATCAAGGTAAATCTTATTTTATTATATTAAGGTAGTTCTTTCACAAATGCAAAAATCCAAGAACCCTTCGAAACTTGGAATATAAGTCATTAAAAGCATAATAAACACACTGTTAAAATTTGAAGACGATTTACAACACCAAATATGAAATAATTGCAATTAAAAATGAAATTTTTACATATGGTAGATTGGGAAAGGGTGGGAAAATGATCATTGTTTAATTTTTTTCATTGAAAGACTTTCACCATATTGATGAAAACTAATATTTGTTAGAATAATATATTCAGAGTAACTTAAAAAAAATTGATATTATTTACCTCATATTTTTGATAAAAAAATAAAAAAACATCATATTTAGGGGATTATATTTAGTGGAGGGGATATAAGATCAATGGGTTGGAAACGATTTATTCATAAAGAGAATATAGTAGTGTAAAAAGTACAGTCACGATAAAAAACATAACCTAAAATTTTAGCACCGATCATATTTACCTATAGAGTGGTTACGAGCCTAAAACTTTTTGTGTGGATTGTCGCGAAAGAAATTGAATGTAATAAATAAATTAAGTGAACATTTGTTTATTTGTAAAATATTTAATAAAACTTAGGTGGGGGGTTAATTTTGCCGCAAAGTGTATATTGTAAAATGTTCCATCATAATTAGTGTTAATTAACTGAAATTACTCTATTTGTTTATTATTTAAATAGCTTTCTTTATTTTCATTTATTTGTGAGAGTTAATATTCTAATAATTGATATTATAATTTAAATTATAAAATAACTAGCTGCAAGGCCCGCCTTCGGCGGCCCTCTTGCTAGCCAGGAAGCACGCCCTTAATTTTATATATATAGATACATTAATTAATGTATTATACCTATCTTGTTATATTAAATTAGCAATTGATGTATATATTTATTTATTTATTTAGAACCGGTTTCTCGAAAATGGCTGCAATTCAGCTAAAAACAAGAAGAGAAAGAATCCATGGAATAAGCCCTACGTAGGATTACCACGTAGTTTCTATGTAGTTTGAAAAACTAGTATACCGGGGTTCTTGAAGCTGGTACGTTGTTTTAATAAATCAATTTTTACAGATAAAGCAGCATCACACCTACTAGATTAACGTAAACCACAAACAAATTAAAACGCGTTTTTATTCTTGTACATTTATTTTGCAAATGATTAACAAAACAAAATTGAAAACAACAAAGTCAAAAGTGAAAACAACAAAGTCTAAATTGAAATTTGTTTATTTAGTTTTGGTGTTGTAAGTACCACTACCAAAACCTGTTTTAATGAGAATTTACAAGTTTAATGTATCACACAAATAATTTCAAAAATTCAATTTTGCAATATTTAAACTTGGCAACGCAGCAATCAAATTTAAAAAATGGCCCACCAAAATGTAGATAATGAAAAGCCCTTCAAAATGATGTCTCACTCGACCCCCTTTCCCATTTAAGATTTTTTTTTTTTGGGGGGGGGGATCTGGAGGGCAGTAGGGTGAAGAAGGTGATCTAATTTATACCTCAAAACTCTTCCCCCCAAATACAAATTTGACCTGTCTCAACGATTTTTGAAATAATTTGCCAGTTTAGCAATAATAGGGGTGGGAAGTTTTCAAATTGACACACTGTATATATGTAGTATATATATAGCTGGTCCGGAAGAAAAACGTCACAAGTCAAAAAATACGATATTTGAGTTATTCATACCATATTTTATAAAAAAATATATTCTATTCGCTAGAAAAATGACATACGTCTAGTTCAAGTTCCGGTCGGTCGAAAGCTGTTCTGTCGTTTTTCACTTGCTACGAAGTGTTTTCGACGCTGTCAAGAAGATCGTCATAATTCAGTATTGTGCCATCCTTCGTTAAGATACTATGTTCAAAATGTCAAGAAAAACGACCCAAATAGGTAAGAGCCCTTGTTTGTATACGAATTTTAAGTTCTGTTATCAACAAAATTGACCCAACTAGAAATATGACGTAGTACCAAGTAAAAAATATTAAGAAAAAATATCTAGAAAAACGTCAGAAGTCAAAATATAATAATTTATAATATTTTTAAGAGGAATATTGTAGAGATAAATTGTTGAATATAATTTTCATGAAAACTTAACTAAAAGTCCTAATTTTGGTAAATCGCATTTACTCCAAAAACTTTATGTAAAGAAGTTACAGCAACTTCAACTTTTAAGAAAATTTCAATCGTCTCTACTGAAAAAAGTTAATTTTTGACTTACGACGTTTTTCTTCCGGACCAGCGATATGTAGATAATATAAAAGTTCATTTGATAAATGTACTCTAGATCCCGGGTTCGTGTAGATTTTTATTTATTCTTTCACAATTTTTTTAAGGTATGGGAGTTCAAAGGATAGAAAATAATTAATCTGATGTTGAAAAATCCTTTAATTAATATACAAATCGAGAACAAAGACCTCTAAAACAAACAAATCAATCAGAATGCCTCTATTTTACTCATATAAAATATCATTGAGAAATTCGTTTTACTTTTGAAACATATACTCGAATAAACTTTTTTACTCCTCTCTTTTTAGTTATTTTAAAATTCAATTGTTTTTCCTTTGAACTCTTTTTGTCAGGGGGAAATTGATTTTATTTATTTATTTTTTTGGTTGATCAAATCAGTACATTGACTTGTCTAGCAAGTAGCTCTGATATTGCAGTTCATTGACTTGAATGCCTTTAATAACATTTTTTATCATCCCTTAAACTTTACGGATTGATTTCGAATTAGACACACTAGGGACATTTCGAACACTTACATTTATGTAATCATCAGTCCCAAATATTTTTTCATTTTTTAAAAAATGTACAATCTATTATAACTAAATTACTTATACACAGTTGTTTCTTTATTCATAGCTTAGTATGGGTAAAGTGTTCTAATCGGTCTTGAGCCATTTCAGAATAGGTTACCGTTAATGGACAAAACATCAAAAATGCAATGTTGAATGGTTAGTAGTATTAGATGAGAATCGATCAGTTTTTTGAAGTGAAACTTCTTTAGCGACGTATCAGTTTGATTTTTTTTTGTTACAATAAAAGGGAAATGACTCAATAAAGGGAAAATATTTTTTTTACTATAAACCCCACTAATATTTAATGACAACAAAATTTAGTATTCTTCTATTTTTAAAAAATAGGTGATATTTGCATCTGACAAATATAAATTACATTAAGCTGACAGAAATTCAAAAAGAGAATGGAGAAATGGGAGGAAGGAGGGATTGGTCCAATCAGACTGTGATTGAGGATAAATAGAATTTAAATAGTTATCAGAAAAAGGTAGCTATCACAATTAGATTTTTCCTCTGGTAAAACACAGGACCAAAGATTTTTCAGGACAGCTCCGATGAACTAGGAGAAGCAATCATGAATTGTATGAAATGGCATCCAAGGTACGTATCATTAATGTAAAAATAATTTGGTTTAACGAAAACGATAAAAAAAAACGGAAGAGAAAATTTCAAAGGATGAATTATGAATGCTTGTATAAAGGCATTAGAGAATACTTAGATTAATTTAATTAATTTGATAATTTTCTATATTTGTATAAATATACTAGAAAAACAAATTGACTTATAATTTTTTAAAAATTCCGTTGAGTGGATTTGATCGCGAATTTACTCCGCGGAATTCTAAGTTAACTAAATAAAATTGATTAAAATTATGAATTTTAAATTATTTCAATAACATTTACGGCTTAAGAAGTTTCACTTTCTCCGTGTGCTTATGTGGATGAGGCCCAAACATATTTCACATTCAACATTGACAAAAAGCCATTGTTGCTATATATTTTTATTATTTGAGGGTGTTTGGGAGGAAAAAAAGGGGGACTGGAAGCTGGAATATGTAGAAAATAAATGAAGAAATTTCGGGGGAAAAAAAGGATCAATTTTAATGATTTTTGTTACTTAAATTTAAGGGGGCGAATCCCCCCAAATATCCCTTCTTGCTACAAATGTTCATGTTTAGAAATTTTCACCTCTCTAGCCCCTCAGAAGAAATTTAACGGTTCAAATAATTCTCCCCCACACAAATCAAATTTTCACATTTCCATTGATAAAAGGAGATCGAATTTCTCTCGAAATGTTTGGACTTTAAATAAACTATTTTCTTTAAAAAAGACTTGCATTTATTTATAAATGTAGTACCTGGCCACCGAGCGATGCTCGGTAACTTGCTTAATTAAAAGCAATATATTACTATATAAATATACCGTATAATATTTTTTTAATTATTTTAATTAAATATCAATTTATCGAGTTTTATAATTAATTAAATTGGCAAATTCTAATATATAAAAATATCTGCTATAATCTAATTTGTGGAATTTAAAATTAAAAAACCAATTATTTATTAAAAGGAAATTGAATAAAAATGTAATTATATATTTTTATCGAGACAACCACCTGTGAATAATTATTTCAATAAATAAAAACCCATCAAAAACAACTTAGCCGAAGATGAGACCGTGACAGATCGAATTGTCAACACAAAAACCACCTAAACCGTGAATTTCATCCAAATCATTAAAGCCGTTTTCGAGAAACCGATTCTATATATACAAGAATTTCTCGTTTAATATAATAAGATAAGATAATAGATAAATTCATTAAAGAAGATATTAGTTATTAAATCAGGTTAAAATTATAGAACGATCGACTGGTCATATTTTAATTGAAAATTAAGAAAAAGATCAGAAAATTATTAGATTACTACTCGTATAGGAAATTGATCAATCATGAAATATTAGGTCATTAAAAAAAGACAACCGTTTCTAACCATCAAAAACTGTACAAAAATATAAATAAAAACTACTCTCCAAGGTGTATTTTTAAATGCTGAAGAGCTTAATAAACAGGATCAAAGCTAATCAAATAAATGTCGGTGGGTGGAGAGCTTAATGGAATAAGAAAATAAATTAAAAAAAAAGAAGAAGGTTTCTCTTTGATGTGAAAACGTAGAAGGTGAGCGAGAATTTTATTCCATGTTTATCTTACATATTCAATTATAAATGAATATATAGGTATATATTATACAATGGCACCGAGCAGGTGTCATTTAACGCGAGGGGCTACATCCTTTATTAAAGGCGAAATGTGTCTCAATTCATGTTTTCTGTTTTATCTAATTGGATAGGATTCCCGTGAGAGATCTTTTGGAGGAAACACGCACACACACACACACTTTCATTCGAATTTAACATTTTTAGCTTGATTATGTTAAAATATATATATATGGGTTATTTTATAGGAAATTTTCAATTATTCTCCTAACAGATTTTGATTTTTCTCCAATTGTGATATATGTTATTTTTCTAGACAAAAAAATAATCGAGACGTATTTTTTTATAATTTTAAGGCTTATCGAATTTTCATTTTTTTTTTGTTTTAAGTGAAACTTCTTTAGCGACGTTTCTGTTTTTTTATCTCTATAGCTTCTTTCCATTAGATACAATAACTCAAAAATCTAATCTACAAAAAAATTACTTGTATCATTTTTTATAAGTTTTTAAAGCAATCCCCCCCCCTCACCAAAAAATTAGTCTAATATGACAGGACCGGATATAGGGGGCACGTGTCCCCGGCGGCAAATTTTAAGAAGTGACACATTTTGGGAAGCGGGTAAGTTTTTTGTAATGTAATTTTAAAATATAATGGTGTTAAAAATTAAATGATTTATTTTTGATCCTACCATATTGGTTATTATAACCTATTTACTAATTTTTATCATACTTTACTTGTTTTATATATAGCTTTTGAGGGGAGGATGGAGAAGCGGTAAATTTAATCTTGCCCCCCCCCCCCCCCGCCCTGACAAAAGACCTAGGAGGTGTCGGTTTGGAGGGGCTTAAGAGGTGGGGTGAAGTAGTGGGGGCCCGAGGGCAAGGGGGTCGGGGATTAATATATAGCTTTCAACTGAAGCAAAAAGTTACCGAGCATCGCTCTGTGGCCAGATACTATATAAATATAATAATTGCTCGTTTAATCTAATAAGATGTAATTTTTTGTTCTTTTTTGTCGTTTTCATTATTTTTCTTTTTTTCTTGAGGCCATATATCAAATTTATGTAAGCTCATACATATTTTCAAAAATATAATAAAATCTCTTAATAATTCGAATTATTTTTCGATCCTCTTGATAATTCAAACTTCTTGATAATTAGAAGTCTCGATAATTCGAATTTTTCTTGTAGTCCCATGGATTTCGAATTATCGAGAGTCGACTGAATATATTTTTTTCAAACTCTTTTTATTTTTAACCGACTTCAAAAAAGGAGGAGGTTCTCTATTCGATTGAATTTTTTTTTCTTTTTTTTTTGTGTCTATGTTACCTCATATCTCCGCCAATTGTGAACCGATTTTGATGGTGTTTTATGCATTGGGTTCAGTCTAGCTTTCCGATTGGTCCCGTTTTTTTCATTGGTATTAGACCTTTTTTGTTAGGTTTGTTCAGGCCTAACTTCTTTGTTTATTAACCGATTTCGATGATTATTTTTTTAGTATATAAGGGGGTATTTTAGGGATGGTGCCATATTAATTTGGTCAAGTTCTGATGATATGATCATCGACGAAATAACGTAAATCTCCAATTCTTATGTGCAAATAATCGAAATTATGATAAATAAAATCTTTTATAATATTAAGCACTATTAATAACATCACTAAAAAGAGAAAAATAAAATTAATTTTTATAAAAAAATAAATAAAATCGACTTCAAAAAACTTAAATACAACAAATAAAATAATAATAACTTAAAAATAAAATAAAATCCACTAAAAGGTATAAAATAATTATCTTATTTAGTTACAACTAAACGACGAAATATTAATATGAAATTACTTTTTGAAGTCGGTGCCAAACATACATTTTATGAGTCGCACTTGACGGATCTTACTTAGTACGTTTGGCGGGTACGCTCGCTTATAGGTATAGTTTGTTTGGCACCGACTTCAAAAAGTAATTTCATGTTAATATTTCGTCGTTTAGTTGTAACTAAATAAGATAATTATTTTATACCTTTTAGTGTATTTTATTTTATTTTTAAGTTATTATTAATTTATTTGTTGCATTTAAGTTTTTTGAAGTCGGTTTTATTTTTTATGAAAATTATCGAGTATATTTTTCTTTATTCTTCATTTTATCCAAATAAAATTTGAATTTTTAAAAAACTTTTCTTAGTGAGCATCTATATTTTACAAGTAATAGACAAAATAAATTTCAAGTTCCTAGCCCTGGTAGTTCCAGAGAAATTGTGATCTCTTAAAATGAAACCGAGATTTAGAGTATTTTTCTTGGTCTTCTTTCCAACCGTATAAAATTTGAATTTTTAAAAAAACCTTGCGTCGTGAGCATCTTCATTTTAAAAGTAATATTCAGAATAAATTTCAAGTCCCTAGCCCTAGAGAAACCCTGATATCTTATTTGAAAATATTTTTTCTTTGTTTTAACCTTATAAAATTTCAATTTTGAAAAAAACTTTCTTAGTGAGCAGCTACGTTTTAAATTTAATGTTCAGGACAAATTTCAAGTTCCTATCCCTGGTAGCTCCAGAAAAATCGTGATGTCTTAAAATGATACTCTGTTTTTCATGAATATTTTTCTTTGTTCTTCATTTCAGTCAAATATAATTTGAATTTTTAAATATCTACCTTTTAAAAGTAATATTCAGAAGAAATTTCAAGTTCCTAGCCCTAGAATTTACAAAAAAAAAAAAAAAAAAACTGATATCATAAAATGAAACCGTATTTTTAAAGTAGTTTTTCTTTGTTCTTTCGTTCAGGGTCGAGGCCATCACACTCTCGTGGAAGGGAGTGTGGTGGCATAAAGCGGTGGGGTCCCTCATCGCCCTGGGTATATCCCAAAAAACAATAAACAATTTGACATATAGGGCGATGAGGGGATCTCTCCTTAATTTTTACACTTTCAGCAGAAGAACATATAGAGCGGGTGGCGTATGATTATTAATTGTAAATACAAAAAAAAAGAGAAATGTGAAATGTGAGTCAGGATTAATCCTGGCTCTCTCATCCACCCGCTCTGAATCTGAATTTATTTGTTCTGAAGCTGAAAGTGTGAAGTTTGTGTAATGAACTTTATCTTTGAAAGAGGCGGCCCGCTCCTCGGAGGCCCAATAAACAAAATTAACCCTATAAAATTTGAATTTTCAAAAAAGCTTCCTTATATGGAGCACCTACTTTGTAAAAGTACTTAATAGACAAGATAAATTTCAAGTTCATAGTTCTAGTAGTTCCAGAGAAATCGTCTTAAAATTAAACCGTGTTTTAGACTATTTTCTTTTTCTTCTTCATTTCAACCCAATAAAATTTGAATTTTTAAAAAATATTTTTTAGAGAGAAATCTAGGTTCTCAAAGTAGCTATCGTGTCAAATTTCAAATTTATAGACTTTATAGTTTCAGAAAAACCGTGATGAATCAATAAATGAGTGCTATATTACAATTTTTTATATATATCCGAAATTCGATAAATAAGCATTGGACTCAGAGTATATTAGCTAAGTATAGTTCAATTTTTATATTTATAGTAGGATAATAATTAACCAAATACGTTTTCCATAAATATGAATAAACTCTCAACGGAGAAATATATATATATATAGCACAGATATTATGTATTTATTATGGTCTGGCGTGATTGGCTCATTTGACAGATAGCTCGCTTAGCTTTAATTAATTGGATTCCATCACGCATATTAATTTCTTGTTTAAACGCGACATTAGCTTAAAATTCGTCGCGCTTTACTGATGATATTTGCCAATTGCAATAATAGCGTTACGCTTGAATCTTGACACGATTAATCTCCATTTAGATTACGAAAATCAATTTTGTAATTCGAGTTTTAATTGATTTTCACGGATAAAAGAATTTCCGAATTATCACGATCATTTAGAGCAGTGGTTTTTAACTTATGTTCCTTGGAGCTTATAAAAAAAACTGTGTACTAACTAGAGGAAACTACAATTGAACAACCTTCATGGTACCATTTACAGATATAAATTATATTTTCCAGTAAACTAACGAAGCAAGTGTTTCTGATTATTTTCGGTCTGAAAGAGCCTATTTTTGATCTATATTTCGTTTAAAATTGAAAAGATTCTCTAGCTGAGGTAGCAGAGTTGTTGATTTTTAAAAGTAAATCAAATAGTGTGTCTTCTGAATGATGCAATTAAATAAAAAATAAATGAATATCATTTGAAATATAATGTAAGTTTGAAATGTCTTCCTGAGCCTGGTGAAAATAAAAATAATTTTTTAAGAAAAAATAAAAACCGACTTCAAAAAATTAAATGCAACAAATAAAATACACTAAAAGATATAAAATAATTATTATCTTATTTAGTTACAACTAAACGACGAAATATTAACATGAAATTACTTTTTGAAGTCGGTACCAAACAAACTATACCTATAAGCGAGCGTACCCGCCAAACGTACTAAGTAAAAGATCCGTCGAGTGCGATTCATAAAAAGGTATATGTTTGGCACCAAATTCAAAAAGCAATTTCATGTTAATATTTCGTCGTTTAGTTGTAACTAAATAAGATAATATTTATTTTATACCTTTTAGTGTATTTTATTTGTTGCATTTAATTTTTTGAAGTCGGTTTTTATTTTTTCTTAAAAATTATTTTTATTTTTCTCTTTTTAGTGATGTTATTAATAGTGATCATATCATCAGAACTTGACCAAATTAATATGACACCATCCCTAAGACACTCCCTTTCGGATAAAAAAAGAACCATCGAAATCGGTTCATAAACAAAGAGGTTAGGTCTAAACAAACCTAATAAAAAAGGTCTAATACCTATGAAAAAAAACTAAAAAAAATGCGACCAATTGGAAGCTAGACTGGACCAATGCAAAAAAAATTCCAAAATCGGTTGACAATTGGCGGAGATATGTGGTAACATAGGCACAAAAAAAAAAAAAAAAAAAAAAAATTCAGTCGAATAGAGAACCTCCTCCTTTTTTTGAAGTCGGTTAAAAAAGAAACCCTATTCAATGAAAGTGTGTCCTATATCACACAAATTTCCAAGGTTTTCAGCAGCCAAAACCAGCGAAATAGAGCATTGTATCATCAGTTTCCAAATAAAAAACTTTTTTGTTTGTAATAATCTATAATTTTGATGTTTGGGGCTTGATCTTGATTTTTTTATTCTTATAAATATTCTAATTATCCTTTCCCTTGAATGAAAATGGGTTTACACGAGTAAGTTAATTTGGATTAGTAGGTACTACCTGGCTGACCGAGCGCATTGATCACTAGCTTTTTACTTTAGTTAAAAGCGATATATTAATATTATTTTTAGTTTTTAAATTCAGGTATAAAAGTCGATTTTTATTTGCTGCCCCAATTATATAAAATTGAAATAAATTTTAATTTAGTTTTTTTGCAAACGATTTGACCCGCTCTCCGCGGCCATCATAAAGACATTCCTTTGTACAAAGTTTGTACTTAATTATAATACTTGCAATATACTGAGTTTCCTTCGTTGACACCTTTAAACCATGAAGAAGGCGTGACGATTCCCCAAAATGTTGGCTTTTAAAAGGGATGAAAATGATGTTCTAATAAATTATTTTATTCGGAATTTGTGGTTTTCCTTATCCTTGAGCTGCTATGGATTGAGTTCTATCTCTCTGTCTTCTTTAGAAAACACCTCCAATTAATTAAATTGTCTAATTTTAATATATAATAATTTTTTATTGTTAAGGATAAATAAATTGAATTGCTTCTTTCAGTAATTTATTTTATTATTCAAATGGTTAATCCAAATATTTCGAGAGCGCTCTCGGCATCTCTTCCTCAGTGGAAACTGTGGGACCACACAATAGGCAAGTCAGTGAGTTATTATTAATTACAGATGTCAAAAGGTACTCACCCACTCCTTCACCAATGTGCCGACCCCATCAGTTTGTACAGAACATTGATAAAAGCTTGATTGTTATATATATACACATACAAATTCTATATATACTATATATATATGTATGTGTGTGTGTGTTGTATAATCAAGCTTTTATCAATGTTCTGTACAAACTGATGGGATCGGCACATTGGTGGGGAGTACCTTTTGACATCTGTAATTAATAATAACTCACTGACTTGCCTATTGTGTTGTCCACAGTTTCCACTGAGGAAGAGATGCCGAGAGCGCTCTCGAAATATTTGGATTAACCATTTGAATAATAAAATTAATTACTGGAAGAAGCAATTCAATTTATTTATCACTTAACAATAAAAAATTATTATATCCAGTACACACCAAGCCAGCAAAATTCGTATGAATAATAATTTTTGCAATGAACTATTTATTTTTTTATTTTTAAGCCTTTATTGGTTCAAATTACATTTTACTTTTTACATTTTATATACACTTAATTAATTAATATCATTATTTTTCTTTTTTTCATAGTACATAATACATTTATAATTAAACTATATACAAGTTATAAATCAACCGGACCCCGAGGGACATAGGACTCTCTCACTTATTATATTCATTTATTTGTTCTTTAGGTATTTTGTTTAAATAAATAATTTCTGATTAGGTATCTATTTTATTGTTATTTATTTAATTATTATACGTTTTCTTTTCTTTTTTGTTTTTGTTGGTACATTTAGTAATAATATGATCGTTTGGAAAGTTATGGTCTAGTTCATCTTCGGAGACCACCCTTTCTAGGTGACGATTAGATTTGTTGGTTTTAAAATGTTAAAGAGTTCTACCTCTCCTATTCAATAGAAAACCTCTCCAATTAATTAAATTGTCTAATTGTAATATATAATAATTTTTTCAATGAACTATCAGTAAATTTTAAAACAAAAAAAAAAAAATTAAAAAAGAAAATTGATAAAAATTTAATTATACATAATTATTGACACACCCAGCTAAAAATAATTATTTTTTTAATTAAGAAAAAACAATCAAATTACAGTTACCTAAAGATGAGACCCTAGTAGATCGAATTGTCGACCTAAAAACCCTCTAAACCAGGGGTTCCCAAACTTCTCCGAGTTACGGCGCCATTTTTCAATTAAAATTTTTCTATGGCCCACTACTGAGTAGGTACTAAGTAAAAGTACATTTTTTTTTCTTTTCTTTTATTGGCCTCGGGAACATAGATGCCCATTTAGCCAGCCGATCGTTTTCGTTCATATTTCCATAAATTCGCCAGCCCTCAAATGCTGATCCCTAAGGCGGGCCGCTCGGGGGCATAGTAGGGCAAGCAGAGCATCCCAAACCGATCCCTCTGCAACCAGCCAAAGGGCATCACGAATGGCCGACGAATATAGAGCAATAAAGAACGTACTTGTTCATAAGTCCCTTCAATGAGGGATAAAACAGAAGACTTGTTTTAACAAGTTACCTAGTCTAACACCACTAGAAAAATTAATATATTATAGTAAAAATTGACTATGCGATGGAACATATAAATTTTTTATAAGCTATATATCTAGATAAAAATGCTAATAGATAAATTAATTAAAATATCCGAGTCAAGAAAGGATGATATCTAGCAAAAATATTTTTAATTATAGTTCGAACCCAATTGAAATTATGTGTTTGATGACTGTTTCTGCCAGTATGCCCCCGTCAGAGAGAGAAGCTAAGAGGACCCCTGCATAAGTGGGGAACTCAATTTCTTTTCTAATTTTAAAATATAGTCGGTCTATTTTATGCCTCCGAAGTTCACATCCTAAAAGAGCATGGCTTATATCTCCGTAAGACACATTATCGCACAAGCAGTAAGGATTATCCCTCCGACCGATTCTATGTAGATAGGCAGGTGTAGTTGCATGGTTTATTCTAAGTCGGATTATGTACACAATCTCTTTTCTACATAGTTTCGATTTCTCAAACCATGGCTGCACAGGGATTTTTGGACATATCCCGAAGAAATGCCTGCCCTTTTCTGCGCTTGATGTTGACCAAATATTCTGCCATTCCTTGTAGATTATTTTTTTTAATAAGGTACGGACTTCACCGGTGGACAATTCTAGTGAATATTGAGTTCTTTCTGTCACACTTGATGCAGCGAGCCTGTCTACTTTCTCATTTCCTATTATGCCGCTATGGCTAGGAATCCACAGCATGGCGATATTACCACTTTGTGTCCTAAGTTTATTAATTTTATCAATAATCTCCAGGATGAGATAAGATGGATTTTTAATAATTGGAAAGCCGTTGATAGCTTTCAAAATACTTAATGAGTCTGTACATATCAAGACCTTGGTAAATTCAGGAATATTTTTAACATAATGCAAAGCCTTTAATACGGCGAAGCATTCAGCTGAGTAGATGGAAGTTTCAGGTGGCAGTTTAAAAACTTGACTATATTCCTTATTGGGACACCAAAGAGCTGAACCAACGAAAGATAAATTCTTTGAGCCATCTGTGTATATTAAAACATAATCGTTGAACTTAGAGTGAATAAAGTTTAAGAATAATGAATTCATATTCGGGGTACCCTTTGTGTATGGGAGATTCCAGGTTGGAATTTTATAAATTTGATTGGAGTAATTATAATCGAAAATAGGAAATTTTGAAAATATTTTAAATTTAGGAATATTGTTATATATTAATGAAAGATTCTTATTTGATTGAGGGAAAGAATTTATCAGCATTTCGTCAGAAATATTTAATTTTTTAACCAGGTAATTTAAGGATAACCATTTCCTCCTTAATTTAAGAGGCATTTCCTTGGCTTCAACCAATAGAGCATTGGAGGGTGAAGACATTAAAAGTACATATTATATCAAAACAATTACCGTATTTGTCCTCTCTAAATACTCTTGTATTAGAATCGATAAAAATATCTTGGAAATTAATAGTTTATTTTTCTATGAAAATCAAAAATGAAAACCATAGGGGGGACCCTTTGTTATATATTTCAGATTTTTTCATGGGTGTCAAAGTTAAATTGTTTCGGTTTATGTATGTCTAATCGTAAGTAAAAGAAAAATGAATAATAAATAAATTTTTAGCTTCTCACTTTGTTTATTGTATAGTTAGGCCAATGTCTTGCTTCAATTAATTATGAAGTTTCGCGGCGACCTGTGAAGACGCCGCGGCTCACAGTTTGGGAACCTCTGCTCTAACCTGTGATTTTCATCCAAATCGTTAGAGCTGTTTTCGAGAAAATACAACAAAATAAATATAATATATGTACAAGATTTTCTAGTAGATATAAGAAAAAATAAATAATAACTTTAATTGAGATTTAATCCATTTAGTGAGACACACAGACAAATTATCAAAACAATATTTATAATATTCCAAATTCCTTAAAAAACAAAAACAAAACAAAAAAAAAAACAATATTTATAATGAGAAATTGTGAGCTTATCCAAAAGCCAATGACAAATTTGATAGTAGAATAGTTGACTGGCGGATGCAGAATAAGCATGAAGCATGATTGGCCAGTAAGCAGGAAAAGTTCGCATGAATGGCCCTCCTGTGGCTGACTGGCTGCTCTTCAGCCCTTCAGCCCTTCAGTATCAAACGGCAGTTGGCAGGCTCCAAGCACACAAATACACCAAAGCCAAACGTCACGTCCAATTGGCGGGGTGAAAGAGCCAAGGACGCAGGGCGTAACGCCGTTAATGAGCAGTACCATATATAGTCGAAACTATAACCACACAGCATGCCGATGAATTACAAATGGAATCAAAAAATATGGCCTTCTATTACTAAATAGACCTGTACACACATTACATATACCCAACTTCTATATATTAATAGAAGAAGATCCCAGTCTGTTTGTCTGTTTTACCGAATGAGTCTCCAGAATGTTTAGCAAGTAGATGTCTCAAAATTGGAACATAGTTGGAATTGTAACCAAAGTTTTGTACCTGGAAGTCTTTTTTTTAAGTGAATCTTCTTTAGCGACGTATCTGCTTGATTTTTGTTACAATAAAGGAAATCACTCAATAGAGGGGAAATAATTTTTTTTAAAACATACTAATATTTAATGACAAATAAAATTTATTAAAATTAGGAAATTTAAATTACTTCAATAACATCTACGTGTAAAAAAGTTTCACTTCCACAGTGTGTGGATGTGGGTCACACATATTTCTTTTGAATTTTAATTAGTTTACGTTTAACTAATGTTGTTTTTAATTGTGGCAATTTTGAACAGTTAGCTGTGGTTTTATTGAAAACTGAAAGAAAAAAAGTTCAAATTTTTGTTTGTAGTTAAATGCTTGAATTTAGTTTCAAAAGGTAATAAAATAAAATGAAATTAATTAGCAATATATACTTGTATTATTTTTAGCAAATATGAGTAATAAACTTATGTAACTAGAAAAACAAAACCGGAGAGTAGACGACAGCCTGTTCTTGACCAATTCCTACCTATTTAAGTAAAATGAGTAATTATTAGGCTAGCCTTATGGCGTAGGTTTTTAGGTTTTGTTAACGCAAACAAATAATAGTATAACATTAATTTTACAACCAACAATTTGGCGACGAAGTTATTTTTGGGTAAAGTAACGGTAAAATTTCTTTCTTTAGTTGGCCCGCTGAACCCCTTGATCACGTAGACAAATTCCCAAGGGGGGGTCAGTTGACCGCGCTGGCCCTACGAATCTGGGATCTAATAGATGACAACCTCTTGGGAATTCCTTAGAAATTTGAACTCTTTTATTAAATTTATAATAAAGTTTATTAGTATTTATTACTAGGGCGGCTTTAACATTCGGATTACGATTTTTGAAAAAAGTTTTCACTCTATTTCTCTAATTAACTGTTAAAAAAATAAATCTCTATATATCTATATACTATTTATAAATCTGAGCAAGGTAATTTCTTAATCTTTTTTTTTATATCTAGAAGTTAAAAATATAATGAATTCAGATTGAAATTTCTTAAAAGGGATTTGTAATTAGAGATTGTTTTTTAAAGTTTCACGTAAACATTTTCCTTTGTTGTTCAAACACAAAGTAGATTTCGGTTGAGGATTAAACAAAAAAAAAAATATATGAAAAAAAAGTCTGTAAAAATATAATTAATTATTTTTGTAAGTCTATTAACGAGAGAGGGAAAAAACCCAATGATGTAGCATTTCCGGAAATTCAATTATACCTTTATATATATATAAATTGGTAATGATCAATAATTCCATTGAGGTTAAAGAAAAAATCCACCCCCGAGGGCGAATTCGATTTCACAAAGGAGATTTTTTTAAAGACTTCGATAACTATATCAACGGCATTAATCTCTCAAATTATCTCTCAATTTATAAAGAGAAATCAAAGAGGTGGTCTTCTGCTTTATACGAAAAAATAAGCTGACGTGTTCAGATGTGGCCATCCACTTTACTTTACCATGCAACCTGGCCCCTCACTTATATTTAATATTTAATAAAATTATTTATAATCATGTAGGGGAGGGGTTTGTTTTGCATTTTTAGACTCCTGGGGTCCCACTGATTATGTATATAAAATTTGGTTGAGTTTGGTACAAGAGCCTATATTTTCATTTTTGACCCCCCCCATTTTGGGCTGTTAGTTTTTGCATTTTTAGACTTCTGGGGTCCCACTGATTATGTATACAAAATTTGGTTGAGTTTGCTGAAATGGCCTAGATTTTTAATTTTTAACCCCTCCCTTAATTTTGGGTCGATAAGCACCAAAATCTAATCAGCTCTTAATTGATGAATTTTTATAAGCTTCAACAGGAGAACTTATAGGGAAATCGCCATGCCCTAGAAATTGTATAAAGAAAAAAAAAGAAAAAAAATTTGTAAATATATTATGTAAATATTCCTATAATTATGTAAATACTCCTATAATTAAATTCACCCGACTATGTAAATATTTCTTGTTAGTGGAGGCCCCCACCTGCGTGGCCCAATAAACGAAAAATCAATGGAACAAAAACTACGTGTGAAATTTTCGATATTCACACTAGTTTTTGAGCTAGCTCGTCCACAAAAATTTGGTAACGCACATAGTAACAGACAACCAGACTAACTAACAGACATTTTGACAAAACAATTATTATCTCAAAAAATATAATTTTTTCGATGTTCACTTATTAAGGCTTTTTGTATACCGAAATATATTGGTTTCGCTTAATTTTTTTAATCAAAATAGTTTCAGCCGTTTTTGAGACGATTACAATACTTGACCAAAGTAAAAAATTGGCACGTTCTGATATGTCCATCCACCCTGGCCCCTCACTTATATTTAATATTTAATAAAATTATTTATAGTCATGTAGGGGGGGGGGGGTAGTTTTCAATTTTTAGTCTTCTGGGGGCACAGTGATTATGTATTTACATTATACACATAATACATTTGGTTGAGTTGGGTGCAAGGGCCTAGATTTTCATTTTTTGACCTTCCCCCTCCCGCCCTTAATTTTCGGTCAATATGCACCAAATTCTAATCAGCTCTTAATCTCAATGCACCAAAACTACGTGTGAAATTTGGTTTTGATATTCACACTAGTTTTTGAGCTGGATCGTCCACAAAAATTTGTTAACTCACGTACTAACAGACTAACTAGCAGACTAACAGACATTTTGACAAAACTATTATCTCGAAAAATATAATTTTTTCGATGTTCACTTTTTAGGGCTATTTTGTCGATCCGAAGTGCCATGATTTCGCCCAATTTTTTTTAATCAAAATGGATTCAGCCGTTTTAGAGATATTTTGAAAAAAAGATGCAAAAAAACCAGTTTTTTTCATGCACGATTACAATACTTGACCATACCCTGTATGGTAAAGTAAAAATATCTACTTTCATCATCAGTATTTTAATTAGAAATTTAAAATATAAAGATTTTATATGCTATTTCTCAGCGGAGGGAGGAAGAAAGCAAAACAGAAAATCTTAAATTAACTGATTAAATTTAGTTTTAGTTTAAATATAAAAATCTTCAAAATTAGTTAGACTTATTTGAAAAAAATAAAATTTAACAAAATTTATAGTAAGTAGCTATATATACAGCAATATTTAGAATACAATTAAATGAATGTACAATCATACAAATTACTAATCAACAAAATTTTGTACAGGGTAGGGCATATGTTAAAGATATACCACATTTTGAAAATGAAAAATTTACCTAGAAAAAAAAACTGGATATATTTTTGAAAAGAACATAAAATATTTTTTTTAAATGTGTTTTAAACATTATTAGACGAAAAAAAGGGAGAGAGGGGTCAAAAATGAAAATTCCAGCCCTTTGGACCAAACTCAACCAAATCTGGTATACTTGTTCCGTGGGTCTCAAAAAGGCTAGAAATGCAAAAACTAACCTCCCAAAATGGGGGAAGGGTCAAATATAAAAATTCTACCCCCTTCGATAATCACAACCAAATTTTGTATACTTATTCTATGGGCCTCAAAAAGGCTAGAAATGCAAAAACTAACAACTCAAAATGGGGGTAGGGTCAAAAATGAAAATTCTAGCCCTTTCGACTCTATATAGCGACTGAATTCCCAAGAACCACCTGGTAACCAATTGACATATCCCCCGTGCCCCTCGGACTCGTTGCTTTCGAGCAGTAAGATAAACAAATTTAAACTTTATTTTGAGACACCCTGTATATATTGAATGAAGAAATCTATTTTTTCTAATAGTTATGAATTATTTGTCAATTGCTTAATTGGTTTTGATTCAATAAATATAGGTACATTAAAAAAATATATATTCAATCGTACTTAATAAAATCCCCTGAAATATCTGAATTATATAATAATTGTAATAAATACATTATTTACATAGAATGGTGCATAATGGAATTAATTTCCTATTTTATTGAATTTAATTCATTGACGTTTCTAACGAAATAACTTAAAGAATAATAACAAGGAGGTAGATATATGGTATAATTCGTCGCTTATAACCGGAAATTGAATTGCGACTTTTGTTGCAAACGAGAGGGTTGAGAAAAGAAAATTCTTCGAAATCTGTTTCCCTTAAAGCCAGATCGTTCCAACCACTCCCTCATTCGACATCATTTATTTTAAAATAGGGAATAAATTTCGATTTTATGCAATAAATGGCCGGCCACCCGTCGGAACATTATCCAAAAGCCGGTGGGTGGTTCGTTTGTTCGTATCAAGGTGTCGAGCAATCTGTGTGTGTGGATGAATGTGTGTGTGTTGGCTAGTAAAAGTAGCTAGTGTGTGAGTGTTAAGGGGGATTTGAGCCTAAAACGTATTTCCATATTTTATCCATTGAATAAGCTCGGTTTAACATCACATCGAATCAGACCCTTTGAAGTTACAGGTCAAACCTTTCTGACATTTAAAGAAAAATAATATTTTTATTAAAATCACTCGATTACTTATTTATATAGTATAGAGTGGTAAATATTTAATGAAAAAAATATTAAAGACTAAATAACAAAATTAAAACAATATTACAAAATTTTTTTACTTGATAATACATACAGTACAAGGTATGAAAAATTGTTGTATCGTGCATGAAAAAAGTGTTTTTTTTCCTACGCTTTTTCGAAATATCTCAAAAACAGCTGGAACTATTTTGATTAAAATAAGCTGACGTGTTCTGATGTGGCCTTCCACTTACCATACAACCTGGGCCCTAAAATTATTTATAATCATGTAGGGGGTTAGTTTTTGCATTTTTATACATCTGGGGTCCCAATGATTATGTATAAAAAATTTGATTGAGTTTGGTAAATGGCCAAGATTTTCATTTTTTGACCCTACCCCCCCCCCCCTCCATTTTGTGAGGTTAATTTTTGCATTTTTAGACTTCTGGGGCTCCATTGATTATATATAGAAAGTTTGGTTGAATTTGCTTAAATGGCCTAGATTTTTAATTTTTAACGCCTCCTGCACCCCTTATTTCGGGTCGATATCCACCAAAATCTAATCAGATCTATCTCAATGGACCAAAACTACGTGTGAGATTTGGTTTTGATATTCAAACTAGTTTTTGAGCTAGCTCGTCCACAAAAATTTGGTAATGCACAGACTAACGGATAGTCAAGCAGACAACCAGACTAAATAACAGACATTTTGACAAAACAATCATTATCTTGAAAAATATAATTTTTTTGATATTCACTTATTAGAGCTTTTTTGTAGAGCAAAATGCCATGGTTTAGCTCAATTTTTTTACTCAAAATAGTTTCAGCCGTTTTTGAGATATTTCGAAAAAAAGAAGGAAAAAAACACTTTTTTCATGCACGATTACAATACTTGACCATACCCTGTATGGTAAAGTAAAAATTGAGTAAAACCAGGGTGAGGTGGACTACAAAAAAGTATCAATGAGTGACCATCGAAAATTATATTTTTTGATATACTAATTGTTTTGTCAAAATGTCTGTTAGAACTCGTATGTTAACACATTTTGCATACTCTCTAGCTCAAAAGCTTGTGTGATATCAAAACGAAATTTCAGATGTAGTTTGAGTGGATTGAGACTAAGAGCTGATTAGATTTGGGTTGAAATTGAAACCAAAATTAAAAGGGTGGAGGAGTTAAAAAATTTAAATTATTAAATTATTAAATATAAAACAAAAAAAAAAAACAAGAAAAATCAAATATACTATAAAATGGACATATACTAAAAAGGGTGTTAAAATAGTGTTATTATTTATTTTCGGGGACCAAATTTGGGAAGGTTAAATAAAATAGAACTATCAATATGGTAGTATATTTTATTCTTCGACGAATAATTTTTTTTAAATAGACGTTTTAAATAATATATTTTTAAGAGATTAAAATCTATATTTTCGTTTGAATATCTCGAAAAAAAATTACTATTTTAACCCTTTCATAAAAGTGAGTTTGATACAAAGGGGGGACCCTTGCCAACAATTGAGAATTTCTAGGGGAAAATAAGTTTAGTTTTCAAAAATATGCGATCAAAATCTAATGATAGAATCGCTCACATGTAGGTACATTTATTAAATGATTAAAAAACCAGACTGGCCTTCGCAATACTTTCCCATTATATTCTATGATTATAAATGTGAAAGTAAAAGTGAAAAACTTATTTACGCTAGAGATGCTAATATAATTAATTATATAAATTGAACTTGTTCATTTATTTCTATATTATAAATATAGTAAATTCCATTAAAATCTCAATAAAATCATTCAAAAAGATTTTCCTATTTTTTGAACTACAGGTTCTAATGCAGAGAAATATAAAAATCTAGTCACTTCTCCGCAATGAAAATTTAAGCACAAGAATAATTTTTTCTATCTATTTTTTACTTCAATATTCCATTATATTGAAAGAAAAAATATCGATAAATGAATAATTAATTTTTGAGAGATATTTCAAGATTTGGGCCTATAGCAGACAATTTTGTTCAATTTGCACTAAATGAATTGAAACCAATTTCTCAGAAAATGTGTCAACATTTGTGTCATGGCTAATCTGAAGTTGCGCTTCGACGGATATCCCTCCGCCATGAAATAACATCCACTATTTGGTTGATGCAATTTTACATACTCAATTCACAGAAATTGTATATTTTCAGTTTGTTTAAATAAATATTTTGAATTCTTACAAATAACTAAGTGATTATTTTTATTTTTTTTATTTTCATGTTAAATGAAACTACAAATTATTCACAGTCAAAAATTTCAAGTTTAACATTCCCTGGGACTGTTTTGATGTACTAAAATATATAAGCTGACGAGCTCTGATCTGACCATCCACTTGAAACTTTTACCTACCACAACCTGCCCCTCACTTCATATTTAATATTTAATAAAATTATTTATTATCATGTAGGGAGGAGGTAAGTTTTTCCATTTTTAGACTCCTGGGGGCCCACTGATTATCTATACAAAATTTGGTTGAGTTTGGTACAAAGGCCAATATTTTCATTTTTTGATCCTACACCCCCTACACCCCCATTTTGAGCGGTTAGTTTTTGCATTTTTAGATTACTGTGGGCCCAATGATTATGAATACAAAATTTGGTTTGGTTTCATTTTTGACCCCCCTCCACCCTCCCTCTTAATTTTGGGTGGATATGGACCAAAACTCTTAATCTCAATGGACCAAAACTACGTGGGAAATTTGGTTTCGATATTCACACTAGTTTTTGAGCTAGCTCGTACACAAAGATTGGTAGCACAGTTAACAACCAGACTAACTAACAGACATTTTGACAAACAATTATTATCTCAGAAAACATAATTTTTTCGATGTTTATTTATTAGGGCTTTTTTGTGACCGAAATGCCATAGTTTTGCTCAATTGTTTTAATCAAAATAGTTTCAGCCGTTTTAGAGATATCTCGAAAAAAATAAGGAAAAAAACCACTTTTTCATGCACGATTACATTACTTGACCATACCCTGTATGGTAAGAAAAATAACATTCTTGAAATTGATAAAAATTAAATTCCTGATTTTTTATTTCCTGAGACAAGGGACACAATTTCAAAATTATTTTGTGGAATATCCTAAAATTAAATGCATCTTAAATAAAAAGCTATTTTTTTTTTTGTTTTCAGGGATTTTGGTGATTTCTAACTTTTTTGTAAAATCACAGTTTTAGCTGGAAAGCTGGAAGTTAGTGCAAAGTTGCAGGCTATTATTTATTATTATTATTATTATTCGAGTTATTGCACTCTGCAGCTTGTGCTGGAAAAAATTCACATATTTGCAGATCTTATTTCAGGATTAGGCTCGGTTGATGTGGGAAGGAATTCACCCTGGCTGTGCCCCCCCCCCCCTAGAAAAATCGTAACTCCATTATTACGTTGCATTATTTATATATTTCTCATTAAATGCTTCCAGAATTTCTCAATTCTATTAAAAAGTTAATTGATCTCTAATCGGATTACCGAAATTGAAACCTTGTGGTGGCTAATCAGCTGGCCGGCTGCCCACCTGGAAAACTCCTAGCTACGCCAATGATGATGACACAACGATGTCGAAACTTTTCTCAATTACAATAAAAGACATTTATAAAAAATGATATTTATCATAAGTAAATTTGATTATCTCTAGCTATATCATAATAATATCATAAACTTATACTAATACGAATATCGATATGTATATAATATATATACCAAATACCATTTATTCGTTAGAGAATATAGTTTCGTACGTTTGACCTTTGTCATCATTCTTTTTAATTAGATATATTTTATCTGTTATTTCGTCGATTGTTTTGTTATGCGAACAATTTGCTATAACAAAAAAACGAATTTTTCTACCCGGTCAATGTTAATATTTTAAAAATTAAAGCTTTATTAATCTAATTTCGCATCTTGTTATGCCTTCAGAAGTAGTCCCCATTGGCACCAATGCACTTATGCCAGCGTTTAATCCAGTTTTCGAATGCCCCTGGAACTCAATTTTCCGTATAGTCAACAGTGCCTCCTTCGATTTTTATTTTATCGCTTCGAGTGGTATCAAAACGAGTTCCTCGAAGTGGTTTTTAAGTCGATTGAACAGGAAAATGTCACAGACAGGCAAATCAGGAGAATTTGGAGCTTGTTACAGGTAATTGTTGTATCATTTTGGCCCAAAAATTGACGAATAATCAATCGATTGTGAACTGGTAAATGAATTGTTTCTCCACAACTCTGATCTTTTCAAACTCTGGCTCACGTAAACGTCTAATTACACCTATATTTTTTTTTTATGTTTTCATCGTCTCGATGTTGATGGTCTTCCAGGGACGAGTCATCTTTAACAGATCCACGACCCTTTTCGAAAAGTGCGTAACATTCATTCACTGTAGTTTTCGATAAGCACTGTCCCCATAACACTTCCCTAACATTTTTAACGTATCAGAACGATTAATTTCATTTTTAACACACAATTTAATACAAATTCGTTTGCTCAATAATTTCTTCCATATTGAAAATTGAAAATAAACAAAAAGTTGATGTAAATAGTCGCATGCAGTTAACACAATGCCAAATTGCCAAGATGAAATTTGGAAGGAATGTTAAACAAAAGGTTACATTTAAAAAATACACCTCTAGCAGTCGCGCACTAATTTTAAATTGAACTGACCGATATTTTTTGAGCTTGATATAGCCATTTTGGGTAAATGAACCCAGGAGAAATACCAGATAAAATATTTTGAAGGAGACATTAAAAGAGTGTGTCTTCTCTGGAAGTTATAAATTTTATTTATTATAACGAGACTTTAGTTTCTAGAGGCTTTTCCCTCTTCATCAGTCTATTACAATGGATTCAGGGTCAAATCATTCTAATAGACTGATGAAAGAGGCAAAGCCCTCGAGCTATAGTCTCGTTATGTAAATAAATAAAATTATAATTCAACAGAACATTTTACTTTTCTGTATCTCAATACTCCTTCAATATATAAAAATTCTGCTACTCTCGGCAAAAAAACTTTCAATTTAAGATAAAATATTTCTAATTACATACAATCAATATATGATTTTCAGCATGTATTAGTTACAGAACTCCCGGTTTGCGGACCAATTCGCATTTGTCGGTTATTTAAAAAAATTTAATTAATATAATGAAGCTGCTGAAGCTTTTATTTTTGTGATAAAAAATTCAAGTGGGTGCTCATGCTCATACTTGAGAACGATCGCAGAATAAGTCGATCGAAACGTCGTAGTTTTGTATTACTAGCATCAAGGCTTTGGCGGGCCTTTACACTAGCCGGGGGTTTCGCCCCTTGGACCCCCACGTGGCTTCTTTGTTGATGTTTTATGAGTTTACAGAGAATAAATATAATTGTTTTATTATAAAGTCTTAAATAGATATAATTTAAGATTCTATTTAACTGCAATATACCACTCATAACAAATAAGATGAAACAAATATTTAAAATGTATTAAAAATCCACTTGTTATCATTAAGGGGAAAATAAAAAAAAAAGTTATATTATATGTAGGTATTATTATAGATAAGAAGAGTTGAAAATTACAATTATTATTCATTTTGCTAGACACAAAAGTATATACAATCTAATTATAAAAAATTATCTTATTCTCAAGCTTGAGTTGTTGTTTATCATAAAATAATTTAGTCTTTTTGATTTTACAAAGAGAAACAGAGAGGTTGTCCTCTGCTTGATGCAAATAAATATACACACATATATATAGATGATATATCCGTTTATATGTTATTTATATAATTAAGTAATGGAGAGGGATTCAGCCAATGGGTAGCCTCTGCTGAATAAAAACTCCCAATTATAGAAAACGTTTCGGCTCTAATTAAATAATGCCATCATCAGTTCCTAAGAGTTGATGAGTCCTTGAAGACGAGCCCCATATTTGTGTATAAGGTGTCCGAGCATGATGATATTCCTCAATGGTTATAAAGTTGATACAATTTGATGGCTGTATATGTATATAATTAAGTAATGGAGAGGGATTCAGCCAATGGGTAGCCTCTGCTGAATAAAAAACTCCCAATTATAGAAAACGTTTCGGCTTTAATTAAATAATGCCATCATCAGTTCCTAAGAGTTGATGAGTCCTTTAAGATATATTATTTATTTGTTTGAGACTACAGTTTCGAACTTGGTCTTCATCATCGTCTTTCTTCAATTATAAATGTTTAGCCGATCAGCAGTGACGAAGGAACACCAAGTTTTCAATATCCATATGATATTGACTCCATGAAAAACATTTATAATTGAAGAAAGACTGATAATGAAGACCAAGTCTTCAAACTATAGTCTCAAACAAATAAATAGTATATATAGGGATATATATCATCTCGACATATATATATATATATATATATATATATGTGTGTATATTTATTTGCATCAAGCAGAGGACAACCTCTTTGTTTCTCTTTGTAATTCAACAACTCTGCTACTCTCGGCAAAACAAAAACTTTCAATTTTTGATTTTAAGTAGATTCTTCCACGTTTTCAGTAGAAGTTGCCATTAATAGTCAAAACATCAAAAATGGAATGCAATAAGGTTATTCCTCTAGTATTAGATAAGAATCGATCGTTATTTTTGATTTTAAGTCGATTCCTCCATGTCTTCAGCAATGGTTACCAATAAAAACCGAAACGTCAAAAATCGAATGTAGAATGGTTATTCCTCGACTGTTAAAAGAGAATCGATCATTATTTTTGAATTAAAGTCAACATGAACTGCAAATTGCAAGTGATATCTGATTAATAATAAAGAAATAAACATATTAATATTTCAAATGAATTTGGATAAAGTTTAGCAACGATCCGTTGCAGTTTATTTTTTTAATTTTTGTTTTTAAATGTACTTTAAAAAAAATAGATAGTTTTTTTAAATCTTTGTTGCATTATTAAATTCTTCTTCAACGATAATGTGGTTAGAACTATTGAGAATGAATGACACTCAAAAATCTTACAAACAGGGCCGCCAACACTTGTTTTTTTGCTCGTTTAGTTCTTTTATTGTCTGGCAAGCTATGTTGGCTAACCTGATTTTTTTTTTAGTTTTTCCTGAATTTTCCAATTTTCCGGGCAACTTTTCCAATTTTTTTTTACGTATTAACCTGAATTGGACTATTACGAACATTTAAAAAAAAATTAGCCAAATCGGTCCAGGCATTTGAGAGATCTGCGCTTACAAAGAAACAGAAATTCATTTTTATTATATGGATTTATCCGTTTTCAATAATTAATTATGTGTAATTTTTAAAAAATTTCAACTCTTAATCTCAGATCTAAATAATAGTTACTTTCTGTTGCTCCTGAAGATGGGTTAGTCACCCGGATATATATATCATCGAGATTAAAGATTCTCCAAAAAATAAATTCGTTTTATTTTTTATATCTTAATGTGAAACCTACCAAGTATTTTTTATCAAATAATTTTAAATAATAGTTGACCATCTTTCTTGATTTTCTATAGTGACTTTTTATTAATTTTCTCCGGCCCCCCAGTTAAACAACACGCAATTCTGATTTCTTGTGTCAAGAGATGAAAATATTAAGATTAGACTACAAACACAAGCTAAAACCTGAAACAACCCCCATGGTATGGCTACTATCTACGATAGGTAGATTAGAAACAAGTGGTTGTTTGCTTGACATGCCATTCCACCCACTAACCTGCCTCAATTCAACCGCTTATTGTATTAATTAATTTAATAAGCTTAATTAATACACCACTTATAAGAGGATAATATATGAAAATCAACGATAACTAATTTTAAAAATGTAGATGAATCTAGATAATATAAAATTTATGTAGTCGTAAACCCATTACATCATTCACCCTTAGAATTAATTAATCATACTCTTTAAGCATATTATTTCAACAGTAGGTACCTGGAGGACCGAGCGTTGATGGGTAATTTTACTTTACCATACAGGGTATGGTCAAGTATTGTAATCGTGCATGAAAAAAGTGTTTTTTTTGCTTCTTTTTTTCGAAATATCTCAAAAACTGCTGAAACTATTTTGATTGAAAAAAATTGGGCGAAGCCATGGCATTTCGGTCTACAAAAAAGCCCTAATAACGTGAACATCGAAAAAATTATATTTTTCGAGATAATAATTGTTTTGTCAGAATGTCTGTTAGTCTGTTAGTATGTTATTCTGTTAGTCTGTGCGTTACCAAATTTTTGTGGACGAGCTAGCTCAAAAACTAGTATGAATAACAAAACCAAATTTCACATGTAGCTTTGGTGCATTGAGATTAAGAGTTGATTAGATTTTGTTGCATATCGATACAAAATTAAGGGGGGCAGGGGGGGTTAAAAATTAAAATTATAATATTTTCAAACTAAAAAAACAAGAAAAATGAAATATACTATAAAATGAACCTATAAGAACGAAAATATTTTTTTCTGGCCTCAAAATTGGGGGAGGGTCCAAAAATAAAAATTTGGGCCACTTGAGCAAACTCAACCAAATTTTGTTTTCATATCAGTAAGCCCCCAGAACACTAAATATGCAAAAACAAACCACCAAAAATGGGATGGGAGTCAAAAAATGAAAATCTAGGCACTTGGACCAAACTTAACCAGAATCGTATGGTAAAAGTTAAGTGGATGGCCACATCAGAACGTGATAATTTTTTTTTAAATAGTTAAACGTCAATACAGGTATTAATATATTTTTAATTTTAATTAGTAAAAGGCGATTTTATTTGCAGTCAAATTAAATAAAGTGAATTTTTTTTGGATTGGTGCAATTAAAAATAATAATAATACCTATAGGTTACTTCGTTGACCCTTCAAGTCCTGAAGCAGAAGTAGGGACGATCTTTCAAATCATCGGGTTATTTAAAATAATAAAAAGAGCATATTCCAAAAATAAATATGTCAAAGTTCAAAATTTTCTCCTCAACTCTCTTCCATGAAAACTTTTAATGAACGTGTTCTGCAGAACATATATATCAGTACCTGGAGCTACCTGATCGATGCACGGTAACCAAATTAAAAAAAAATACAAATATATATAATACACGCCCCCTGGACCCACCTTCCCCCGAAACCAGGCACCTCACTCCCACCACTGCATCCCCACCACCACGCCCACTCCAGTCCACCCCGTATCCCTGCCACAACTGCATCCCACCTATTCCACCTCCCACATCCACCCGCACCTCAGCACCCAGTTTTTGCATTTCTAGCTTTCTAGTGGTCCACATATTATGTGTATATTTGTTTACTCGTACACCAATTTGCCCACATTCGTTCATATTTATAAACATTATAAAAAAATAAATAGGAAAAATAATAATAAAAAAAATAATCGTATAGGATCTGAAATAAAAACATAAATTAAATAAGATTTGTTTCAAAGTTAAGTATATAAAAAAAAGCCACTTCAACCACTTTATTTGTAAACACACCTGTTTTGTTATGAATCCACATTGTTGTTTTTTTATAAATTTTATTAAACCAATTATTTTACATTAATAATGTATACATTGTATTTTGCTTCGATTTCGGAGATAACTTCTCCACCATCGAGTGTCCTTATTAATCTTTAGTCCTTGTTTTTAATAAGAGGAAAAATCTAATTAGATAAAAAACCTCTTTTCCGATAATTATTTCAATTCCATTATTCCCCAATCAAATCGATTGGATTGAATTCTCCGTCCATAAATATATATTAGATAATATAAATTAATTAATATATATATATATATAATATTTGTTATAACCTATTAGTGGGTTTTAAAATTAAAAAACCAATTAATAAATAAAAGATAATTGAAAAAAATGTAAACAAACTTTGTTTGAGATTTTCATCTATCAATAATAACTTAAATTAAGAAAAGATCAAATAAGATTAAATTTGTTGAGGTCCAGACCTAGCCAGATCGCTTTCTCATCCTCAAAAACTTGTTAATAATAGAGTTGGTTTCATCAAAATCGGTAGAGCCGTTTTTCAAAATAGAACTAAGATACAAACATATAAATAAACATATAAATATACAATTTGTGCATAAAATTTGCCGCAGGATTAACAGTTTAGGAGTTATTTGATAATATTCATTCGTGTGCCCCCCCCCCCCCCCCCCAAACCCCCTTCTGGGGTCAAAATATCAAAACGTTATATAGCTAAAAACGTAAGTTAGAAGACATCTGATGTAAATATGAAATTTCATAATAATCCTTTCAGCCGTTTTTACGTGAATCGTGAGCAACTTTTCGGAAACCACGGAAACAGACAGACATACATACAGACAGATATTTTGTTGAGGGTGTTTTCGTTCATAACTTTGCATTGAAACGTGTGCAGCCAAAATTTGGCGGGATTTGGAGCAATGTACAGACAAAACCTTAATTTTTTTTTTTTTATATATATATATATATAGATTTGGTTGAGTTTGCTCCAAGGGCAAGAATTTACATTTTTTCACCCCCCTTTTAGTGTGGTTTTGTGGGGAAATTTTTTTACAATGTACCGAACAAAACCTTAAATTTATATATAAAAAAACTTAATTTTACTTAATTTTATATATATAGATAAATATATAAATATATACACAAATTTTACTCGTTTAATAAGAGCATGATCATATTTGTTATAGAACTCTCGGAATGTGAGCCCGACTTGCATTTGTCCGGGTTATTTTTAATCCTCTTTCTTGCAGGTATTCTTTATAAATTATCTGACGAAAAATCGTCTATAAGAGTAACGATTGGCTGAGACAAAGCCCTGAGGCCCTGAGGGTGATGCTACTATATTATAAGTATATTTTAGAGACGAAAAACTTAATTTCCGATTGAGAAAAAAAATTGAAACGCTTCTTCAATTTTTAAATATTTAAATTTTCAATATCAATTTTCAAAAATGACAGAATTTCCGTTCTTGAACGTTTGACATTTCGATCTGTATAAATATAATTCTTGCACTTGGTCGCTTTCAATAAAGAGAGGGTGAAAGTAGAATGAGCCAGAGAGAGAAAGTAGTGAGGGGGTGGCATATAGAAAGTCCCCGAGACGGTGGAATAAATTCAAGAAGAAGAAGAGTTCCTTTTCGTTTTGCCTCGGGCGTCTAATAATTGATCTCACTTCCTTTATGTTTTAAAATTGAATTGCAAGTAAACGGTGTAAATAATTCTTGCTTTTAATGATTTAACGAAAATAGTTGAGAAAAATTAACATCAAATAAAAGACTCATCGGGATAAAATTTATACAGGGCATAAAGATCTACCACATTTTGAAGAGGTATAAAAAAATGAAAAAATTTAACTAGAAAGAAACTGAATATATTTTTGAAAATAACATAAAATACATTTTTTTAAATGTGTTTTGAACACTATCAAAGAAAAATGGGGAGAGAGGGTCAAAGATGAAAATTCTAGCTCTTTCGACCAAACTCAACCAAATTTTGTTTACATATTCTGTAAGGCCCAAAAAGGCTAGAAATGCAAAAGCTAACCACCCAAAATGGGGGGGGGCGCAAAAATGAAAATTCTAGCCCTTTTGACCAAACTCAACCAAATTTTGTGTACATATTCTATGGACCTCCCAGTAAGCTAGAAATGGAAAAACTGACCAAATTTTGTATACATAGTTTGGAAGAAAGTGGCTAAAATTTTTATTTTTGTGGGGTCAAAAATGAAAATTTTAGCCCTTTCGACCAAACTCAACCAAATTTTGTATACATATTTTAGAAGGCTAAAAATGCAAAAACTAACCACCTAAAATGGAGGGGGGGGCGAAAATGAAAATTCTAGCCCTTTCGACCAAGCTATGTCTACAAAATTTGGTTAGTTTTTGCATTTCTAGCCTTCTGGGTGTCCACAGAATATGTATACAATATTTGTTTGTGTTTGGTCGAAAGGGCTAGAATTTTCATTTTTGGGTGTCCACAGAATATGTATACAAAATTTGGTTGAGCTTGATCAAAAGGGCTAGAATTTTCATTTTGTTATCCTCCCCCGCATTTTGGGTGGTTAGTTTTTTCATTTCTATTCTTTTGGAGCCCACAGAATATGTATACAAAATTTGGTTGAGTTTGATAGATAGAGCTAGAATATTCATTTTTGACCCCCCCCCCCCCTTTATTTGTCTGATAATGCTTAAAATATTTAAAAATATATATATATTCTTTTCAAAAATATATTCAGTTTTTTTTTTAGTTAAATTTTTTTCATTTTTATAACTCTTCAAAATGTGGTAGATCTTTATGTCCCACCCTGTATATATATTATTAATTATTTTATAACTCATCTGAATATAGCAAAACTACGGTCCACTTAGATATTCTATCCCGGCGGTGGCCAAAACTGATTATCCCCCGACTGGTCGACGATGAACACTTAGAAGTCGCCCGCGAAGCTGACTTGGAGATTGAAAAATTATAGTGTTAATTTTGGAGCTGATTTGTATTTTATTCCGACCAAAGTAATTGTTAAAAAAATTTAAAACTCTTAAGAATTTATCCTTATAATACTAGACTATTCCTCAAAATTTTTACAGATTTTTAGCTATTAGCTGGGAGAGTCTTGCTCTATTTAAATCTTACTATATACCTATATTCTTTCTGTTTCTATATCTATATTCTTTCGGTTTCTCATTTAAATGTTACTATATGTATGTATTCTTTCTGTTTGCTCATTTAAATGTTATATATGTTATGTTTGCTTACTTAAATGATACTATTTGTATAAATATTCTTTCTGTTTCTGCTCTACGAGGTAGCCACCTCAGAGCATTGTTTTTAAATAAATAAATAAATAAATAAAAAAAAAAAAAAATTATCATTTTGGAGTTACTGCAAGATAATATAATGCTATATCTTAGCGTTAGTAAGTTATATGACTTAGAAATTCTAATATCTAAAAATGTGAAAAAAATTCTGACTGATAGCTACTATTATAAGGATAATGTTTAGATAGTTTCAATTTTTTGAACCATTTCTGCCGGAATAAAAATTGATCGTTCCATGCCAAAAACTCCATGTTATTTACCATAGATGGGAAACTTGCATAGCTGTGCGGCACAGGTTAAAATTGAGATAGAGACTTGAAACTTGGGAGTTATTTTTTTCGAACCATATGAGCCTCTGTCAGCGTAAAAATTCGAAAATACCCAAATAGATTTACTTAATACGTAGGGTAAGGGGGATAAAAAATGGACCAATACAGTTTCCATCAGCAACATCCAAAATATTAATCTATAAACTTTTCTTAGCTTGTATCAATTGACAGAATGTAGTTTTAACAATTTGCAAACTCAATTCCATATATCACCTGTTAAGTAGATATATGTTCAAATTGCAAACAAAAACAGGTGGAGAATAAAACCTCGTGTACAGCGGACTTAAGAAAAGCAAATATGGAAGCTCCTTCTATGTTCATAAAATACAGTGTGTCTCAGGAGGAATAGTAAATATTTTATGAGGTGGTAGTATAGACGAATTGCAATACAAAAATGGCATATAACATGTGTCCAATTTTTATTGAGTACAGAGATACAACTGAGTTCAATGCCATATGTTACCATATCGGCATACTCAGCATGTGTAAATACGTGCGGCATGTTTACACGAAACAGTACAGTAGACTTGACCAACAAATCACAATGAAAACTTCAATGTAAACTAAAGAACAACTTCACAACTTGAACATCAAATCTCTACTGCTGACATTCGAAAAATACGCCCATAGCAACCGGTGTACCAAGACACGAGACGAAAATGCATTGAACTCAGCTGTATCTCTGTACTCAATAAAAATTGGACACATGTTATATGGCATTTTTCATGCAATTCGTCTATACTACCACCTCCTAAAATATTTACTATTCCTCCTGAAACACCCTGTATTTCTTCGTATTGAATCTTGCTATTAATTTATTACCATGAGTTTGAGTCAAAATACGGAATAAATTATCTGAAACTGATATATACCATCAAATCCGAAGGGTTCTATCATAGAGGGTTTGCGAATAGCGAATGAAACAGCCAACAGACACTTGGCCTGCTTTTTTCCTCCCTACAGCTCGAAACGTTTCCATTCCAACCTGGCTGGCGATGATTTATATTGGCTAGAGCGAGAGGCAAACACCTTAAACCGGAAGAGCTCCTCAAAATAAACACGTATACTTTAATCAAATTCATTCGTCCAATTAATAAATGGCGCGTGATAAATATACACTAAAATTAAATAAACTTACAAGGGGGACGGGGGTTCATATCCCATGTCATATTAATCTCTCGCTTCCAAAACCAACGATATATATAAATAAAGGAAAACAACACTTAAATATGTCATGGCATATTTCATTATAAAAATATACTAAAAATCTGTTTCGTGTTTTATAATTATGAAAAAATAATAATCTTAAATTTGTCGTTGTTCTATTTCAATAAATAATTATTTAAATTAACCCCCCAAAAATATATATATATATAAATACACGCAGATGTGACTTATTTTAGATACAAGTATTTGAAATACAGATACTTGTTTTCATCTAATATCTGAAATACTTTTTTCATTTTCATTTTGTATCTTGTATTTAGTTACATTCTCTTAGTAACTTAGTATTTTGTAAATACTAAGTTTGCTAAAATACTTTTCCTAATACCCTGTAGAAAAAGTTGAGATATGTTCATAATTATATTAATAACCGTGTAAATTAAGGTAAAGATTTTAATGAAATAACCGGAGATCTTTCTACTGCAGAAATATGATCATTCATCTTATTAATTAATTGATCTTTCCCTTGGATATTTAAAATACAGTAGAGCGTCAATAATCCGGACGTCAAAAATCCGGACCGTCGATAATCCGGATTCAATTTCAGTGAAAAAAGTTGAACTGAATAAATACATACATATTTGTTAAACAAAATTGTTATTAAAATACATTATAAGTTCATATTAATTAATGGTTTTATTTATCTCCAATTATTTAACCACTAAAGTTGTACATTAAAGGGGCTAGATGGCTCTACAGATACAATGTTTTAATAAATAAATAAAAATAAAGTGAATTATTAACGTTTTTAGCAAGTTTTCTTTTTGTTATGAATTCAAAAGAACTTTTTTGGTTCTTCTCGATAATCCGAACATTCTGATAATCCGGATATGATCCGGTCACAATTAATCCGGATTATCAACGCTCTACTCAACCAACGATTTTTTCAAAAATCTGAGATATATTTCAAATTTCACTTAGCTATAATTTAAAAATATACGATACGAACGACTCATGGTGTAATGTTCTTTTGATGGTATGTACAATAAAGCTAACATTTATGTTCATTTGACCCAGCTCCGCGGGCCGCAACATGACTCCCGGCGAGCCGCATGCGATATATGTTTATTTTCAGCAAACAGCGGACAACCTCATTGATTTCTTTTTAAGAATTGAGATCACCAAATCCTATTACATTGATTGTACAGCCACGATAATGTTCACCATTGAAAATATACGACTATGTTGATCAATATCTCGAGGTTCCTTTCTCAACTACATCTTCTGCATCTTGGCTCTCGGTCTTTTCACAAACGACGTGTTGTCGCCTATAATTCAAATTAATCTCTCTTCAAATGTGATGGTTCTATTTTCAGCTATGAACTTTGACCCATTTAGTTATGTCCTGAATTTGTTTTTAATCTTGTCCAATTCCGTTACTATGTCCTCAATGTTGTATCTTAATATCTTATAGGTATTATTAAATGAGCAATTCTTATTTAGTGTGTCAATTTGAAAAATTCCCATCCCTAGTATAGCTAAACTGGCAAATTATTTCGAAAATCGCTGAGACACGTCAAATTTGTATTCGAGGGGGAAGAATTTTGACGTATAAATTAGATCACCCCCTGACCCACCCTCCAAAAATCTTAAATGGGAAAGGGGATCAAGTCATTTTGAAGGGCTTTTTATTCTCTACATTTTGGTGTGCCATTTTTTAAATTTGAGTGCTGCGTTGCCAAGTTAGGCGTCTTTGAATATTGCAAAATTGAATTTTTGGAATTATTATTTGTGTGATGCATTAAACTTATAAACTCTCAAAAAACATGTTTTGACGGTGGTACGTTGTTTTAATAAATCAATTTTTACAGATAAATTAGCATCATACCTACTAGATTAACGTAAACCATAAACAAATTAGAACGCGTTTTTATTCTTGTACATTTATTTTGCAAATGATTAACAAAACAAAATTGAATACAACAAATTCAAAATTGAAAACACCAAAACTAAAGTAAACATGAAAAATAATAATTAGGGCATGTAAAATACAAAAAAACAACAACATTATTTTATGAGATGTTCGAAATGTTGTCCATAATAGCTCTTTTTTAGACTTTGTTATTTTCAATTTTGTTTTGTTAATAATTTGCAAAATAAATGTAAAAGATAAAAGCATGTTATAATTTGTTTGTAGCTTACGTTAATCTAGTATGAAAGATATTAATTTGCCTATGGTAATAGATTCAAATTTACAAAAAAATCATAAGTTGGTGTCATCTATTAAATCCGATGGAATGGAATATTTTTAATTATATGTCAGAGGGGTTGTTTTTCCAGAGCCAGATGACCCGGATTGCTGTTACTGGCACTCGGGTTCGATTCCCGAGAGGGTGAAAAACAACCCCTATGACATATAATTAAAAATATTCCATATTCCATCGGATTTAATAGATGACACCAACTTATGATTTTCTTGTTAATCCAGTAGATAAGATGCTACTTTATCTGTAAAAATTGATTTATTAAAACAACGTACCACTGTAAAAACCTGTTTTAATGAGAATTTATAAGTATCACACAAATAATTATAAAAATTTAATTTTGCAATATTCAAAGGCGCTTAACTTGGCAACGCAGCACTCATATTAAAAAAATGCCACACCAAGAAGTAGAGAATAAAAATCCCTTCAAAATGATGTCTCACTTGATCCCCTTTCCCATTTAAGATTGGGCGGAGGGGGTGGCTTTGGGGGGCAGTGGGGCGATCTAATTTATACGTAAAAATTCTCCCCCCTCGAATACAAATTTGACATGTCTCAGCAATTTTTGAAATAATTTTCCAGTTTATCGATACTAGGGGTGGGAAGTTTTCAAACACACACTGTATATATATTCGGTTTCTCGAAAACGGCTCCAACGATTTCGATGAAAATCGTGCATTAGAAGGGTTTTGAGTCGACAAATCGATGTGGGAATTTTTTATATTAATTATTATATAACTTTTAGAGGATATATTCTCAAGTAATTTTCTAGTAAAATCTTAGATTTTGATTATAAAAAATTGAATTCTTTTTAATATACTATATTTGTGGTCACTTTACCTGGGTATCTTTTTACTTCATTTCAAAAGAAAATACTCAAAAAAAGATGCTTAAATCTTTGTAGTGATTATTTAAATGATTTATATTTAAGTTTATTTTTTATTACTTAATAAATGTGCGGGTTAGTAATTTTTTCATTATAATTTGATCAAGGAAAATAACTAAAAATGGCGCTAATATAATTTTCTCACTTCCATTAGAGCTATATGCAATGATGCCAAACACAAGTCCACACCTGTTTCACACCAGTAGAGATAAATTTTTTAATTTCTATTATTGTAGACATGGCCTTTTGATGTAAGAAAAATTATTTTTGAAATTAGTAATCAGATTCAGATATTTTTCATTTAAAATTATTAATTCACCGAAACTGGAAACAGAGCATTGAATTCAAGTTTCACTTTTTCCTCTAATTTATTATTTAAAAGACGATGATAAAGGCCAAACCTCCGAAACTATAGTATCTTACAAATAAATGTTATTGGCTGGGTGCAGTAATTTGGAGGGGATAAGAGAAATGACCCCAGCGTTGTAGGCGGTTGAATTTTGCAAATTTGCCTGTGCATTTTCCTCTAATAATATTGAAGTACCTGGAGGCACCGAGCGATGCTCGGTAACTTCTTCCTTCAGTTAAAACCTTTATTTTAATATTATTTTTAATTTAAAATTCTGATAAAAAGGTCGATTTTTATTTGAGAGCAGTTTTCAAATTAAAAAAAATACAAATATATATAGTATTCGCCCATTGTACCCCCCCCCCCCACCCCGCTTGACCCCACCCCCGAAACCTCGCCCTATCCCCGGATCCCCCACCACTGCACCCCACCTCCTGCACCTGTTTTGATTCAACCATATGATTCATTTTTATTCATCCAATTGTTAATAAATAAAACCTATCAAAATGTGTTGTTTTTTTCAGAAAATTGAGACCTGGTTATGAGAAATATATTTTTAAATAAATTCTTGATTATTTTTTATTCTATTAAATAAATAAAATTCTTTATAAAAACAATTATAAAACGTTTATTAATATTTCTAACGTTTAGGTTGAACAAAATATGTTTTAAAACCACAATCACAATACTTCTTCAAGGCCTTTGAGAATAAAGGATTTACCCGACCCATTGTCTGCCTGAGCACAAAAGGAAAAGGGAAACCTTTTTTTTAAACCCTAAGAATGGGATTTGTCTACCTGAGAATAATTAATTTGATTACGAAAAAACCCATCAAAAACAATTTTCTCGGAGACCGTGACAGATCGAATTGTCACCCCAAAAACCCCCTAACTCGTGAATTTCATCAAAATCGGTAGAGTCGTTTTCAAAATAGAACCAAGATACAAATATATATACAAACAAATAAATATATAATATATATATATAAACAAATAAATAAATATACAATTTTTGCTCGTTTAATAAGAGTAGATACAGACGAAAAATGGGTTTTTCGAATTGTTATGTAGTGAATTGTAAAAATACAAAAAAAAAATAGTCATTCTAAATTTTATAGATTTTCAACTGCTAGACATAAATTAATTCAAAGGCATTATAAAATAATCTAATTTTAATGATAAAAATACTCAGACTTTGCTACTTATATATCTATTCCTTTGAACAATTTTTTATTCGCTATATTATAATTTAGCTCATTTTCTTTTGTAATTAATTACTCCACATAACTCTTTTAAATCATTATTAAAATAAAATTCTTCACACTTCAACACTACTTCTTCTAGAAACTTTTCATCTCTTTTGATTGGAATTCAGATACTATCGGTGAATAGATAAATAAATTACATTCTTGACCACTCACATACATTTGTATTTTACGTAGTGTAAAGTACGGTGAACTTTGCCTCAACGTAACTAAATTATCATGGATTTCTAAATATCTTTTATTGCACTTTTGTAATTGAAAACCAACTATTCCTTTATTCCTGAAGGTAATAGGACATTTCAATTCAACTCCTTTAAGTACTTGGTTATTAATATATATAAAATCCTTCACATAATAATGACTGTTCCTTGTCACAATTTTCATCATAAATTCATAAATTCAAGTTTTTATTTACTGTGTAAGCCACCATACATAACCTTAAATATACCTCGAACGATGAAAATATAATAATATTGATAGTTACTTACGTATATATATTTTTTTATTCAATCCTGATAATCACTAATTCTCATCACATGTCAAATAAAGCTCACAAAGTAGCTTAAATAATTTCTTCACTAGTTTAAAACATTTATCATATACAAATAGTCCGAGTTAAATGAGGCAAAAGTACCTATTTAGAACCAGCAGATACCAGTCATGCATCCAGCCAATATAAATAATTAATTCTTATAAATTACCCTATATTTAAAGGTTTTTCAATATTTTACAAGATAATGTTTTATGGTAATAAATATTTATATAGAATTTGAAATTCTTTTCAATATATTTATTTATTATTATACCCGTCATATTTTTTAGGGTTTAGGCTGCGATGATTCTTCCTTATGTTGTGTGTTGTCGAGGGGCTATTTTTCTACAAGCTGTCAATGGAAATAAGACAAATGAGCCCTCGAAGGTAATAGACTAGCGTCTTGTCCAATATATGATTTATTTAACATCGAATTAATCATTCAATCTGTTTCTTACCAACAACTTTTACCAGAAGGGCTTTACCTCTTTTCTGTTCTCTTTATCCTTCTTCTATTTAAACATATATTGATGAATATAAAAAATCTTTGGGCACATTAAATCTACCGGTTTTACTCGGTACGCCCGGCTGGCGAGTCTAGTATTGAATTCACTCAAAAATTTTCAAATTGATTGTGATAAGAAATTTTTTACAGTGTATTTTTATTAATTAAGCTCAAAGCGTTGTGCGGCTCGATGGATTTTGATGATGATCAGACCGGGTCAAAATGTTGGCTAAAACTAAATTAATTTTGAGTTGAGAATTGTAGTAAGATACTGGACGGCCAATGAGCAGTTGTAGACTGATAAAACAATTTCTTTATAATAAATATATTCAGCATTTTTAATGAGGTCTTATTTATTCCAAAGATTTTTTTTTTTTTTTTTTTGTTGCTTTTCGGCTCTTCCAGCCATAAGCCATGTGCAGTTGTGGGGGGTCCGGGGTGGGAGGCGCGGTTGGGATGGGCCGGAGAGGGGGTGCAGTGGTGGGAGCGAGGTATGGGGTTTCGGGAGGGGGGGTACAGGAGTTACCGTGCATCGCTCGGTAGCTCCAGGTACTTAATATTATGACAATAATAGTATTTTTTAATATTTAATAGAAAAATCTTCCATAGTGAAATTACAATAATTATGACAATTTCATTGCGTTATCCACTTGGTTTCTACTCCTAATTCTCTAAAGTCAAAAACAATAACTCTGAGGAACAAATAAGAATTTCTTTTTTTATCTCAGAAAGAAAAATATATGATTCGATATTACTTTTTCTCCTTAATTCAAATATGAAATCGGATTTTCATTTCCGAGAGACAGGCATTTATAATATCAAACATTTTAATACTTTCTAAATTCTTAACTACACAATATTCAAACAGTCTGAGTCACATAGAAACTAAGAAATGATGCTACATTTCGTCTGTGGAACATTTCTGATCATTTGATGATCCAAGAATAATCGGCGAGCATCTTAGGAATCCATTTTCCTTGATACCTCTTTTCTATAGCTGAAATATTGTGATGAAAGTGTTCCCCGAGCTCATCGCTCACTGTCCCAAGATTTTTATAAGATGTAAAAGATGTTATAAGATGTTTAAAGATATTTAAAGATCATATAATATCTTTTTAAAATGTTATAAGATCTTTTAAAATGTTATAAGATGTTTTAAGATGTTTTAAAAAATTTTGAAAACTTTTTATCTATTTTCTTGAGAAATTGAGAAGGATGATTAAAAAAGTTTAAAAAAAGTTTTAAAAAGTTTGAGAAATTTTCTTCAGAAATTGAAAATGATGATTAAAAAATGTTTAAAAAAGTTTAAAATAGTTTTAAAAAGTTTTTAGGTATTTTCTTGAGAAATTTTCTTCAGAAATTGAGAATGCTGATTAAAAAAAGTTTAAAAAGTTTATAAAAGTTCTAAAAAGTTTTAAAAAGTTTTAAAAAGTTTCTAGAGAAATTTTCTTCAGATATTATTGAGAATGATGATTAAAAAAAAGCTTAAAAAAGTTTATAGAAGTTCTAAAAAGTTCTAAAAAGTTTAAAAAAGTTTTAAAAAGTTAAAAAAAAGTTTTAAAAAGTTTATAGAGAAATTTTCTTCAGAAATTGAGAATGATCATTAAAAAAAGTTTAAAAAAGCTTATAAAAGTTATAAAAGGTTTAAAAAAGTTTATAAATATTCTAAAAAGGTATAAAAAAGTTTTAAAAAGTTTTAAAAAGTTTCTAGCTAAATTTTCTTCAGAAATTGAGAATGATTATTAAAAAAGTTTAAAATAGTTTAACAAAGTTTTAAAAAGTTTTGCAGCCGCTTTTGTGTTATTTAGAGGATACCAATTAGTAAACCAAGAAAAAAAAGTAGAAGAAATGTCGCTGGTGGATGTCATCATTCAATAAGAACCTGTCGATCTAAGTTACAGTTAGAATACAAACAAGACTCAATGTTTTCTAATTTCTAGGGACGATAATAAAGATTTCCCTGATATTCACTTCGATTCGAATACCCTAAAAATGTGTGACAGCCTATCCATGTTGGGCGTCTCTGTCGCATCTGACCTGTCTTGGAATGAACACATCTCCTCTCTGGCGAAATCTGCAGCAAGGAAGATTGGCTACTTATTCAGGTCCATGCAATTTTACAAACTCCCACAACTTCTCACCATCTACAAGGCCCAAATCCGGCCCTGTCTCGAATACGGCTCTCATCTATGGAGAGGAGCCTCAAAATATTCTCTTGCTACCCTGGATTCAATTCTGAAACGAGCCGTCAGGCTAATTGACGATTCTACCCTCACCAATTCTCTCGACTCGCTGGCTCATCGAAGAAATGTTTCTGCACTTTCCCTTTTCTATAGATACTATCATGGCAGGTGCTCTGATGAGATAAAATCAATCATTCCCCCCAAAGCATGCTTTGCACGTAGCACACCTTTTGTTGACTCCCAACACTCTTTCCCGGTCAAATTGGAAAAGTGCCGGACCACTTCATTCGCTAATACATATATCCCCATGACTTCAAGGAACTGGAACTCTCTCCCAGCCTCAAACCTTCAAAACCGGAGTGCATAGACACCTACGTCTACACCCTCTTACTTAGGGCCGGTTGTATGTCGCAAAGTAAATGCTTTTTACCACTAACAAACGGTAGATGGTAAATGGAGGCACCGGGATGGCCAATCAGATGACACTGACTGAAAGTGCATGTCATCTGATTGGCCATCCCAGTGCCTCCATTTACCATCTACCGTTTGTTAGTGGTAAAAAGCATTTACTTTGCGACATACAACCGGCCCTTAATCAACTTTCCCTTCTCTTCGGTAATGCAAGGGTCTTTCGAGATCCATAGGGGCTGCATCTTTACTGGTACACCCCTTCTTGCATTCGATTGCATTAAAAAAAAGTTATTATTGAGACGATAGTGAATTGAAAATGTGTCATTTGTCACAGACTCATGCTATTTTACTAATTAACACATTTTACTTTCGCATATATATTCATAGTATTTTTAATTTTACTTAATTCTGGCTGCAAATAAAAATCGATCCTTTTACATGAATTTAGAATTAAAAATAATATTAAAAAATAACTTAAGCAAAAGATTGCCTAACCATGCAGGTAATATATTAAATATTACAATTTTAATGTATAATGTATATAATTTTAAATAGCAACTTCATCTTTAATGAAAATAGAATGTGACATATAATAATTTACGATATAGATTATATATATTGTGTGTGTTTGGGGGGGGGGTTCCCCTTTCTTCTAGCTGAAGGGCCAAGTAGGCTAATGGCTGCTGGCTGCCTGGCAAGGGACCAAGCCAGCAACCAGCCACTTAAACACCTGCTCCAATCACCTATTACTATTACATTCCAATACTCCGAGCCATAATTTCCAATATTCAAGCATTCAGATAATATAATGAAGAAAATTGTTATCATAAAATGAGAGAGAAATATTCAAGTGGCCAATTTAAATTTTCATAGTAGGAAAAATATATGGCGTATCATCAGTATGAGAGGCAGCCATTAAGGAAGCCAAGGGGGCTGGATGAAATATGCCAAGGGAAATAAATGCACATCTACCAGGCAAAACTTTTATCAATCACTTCCGTTTTTACTTAAATTTCAGATCAAAAACACATTAAGGTTTATGTCTTCAGCCAGAATTATTATCTCAGCTAATAATTCAGTGTTAGATCAATCAATAAATAAACGTCTATTAAAAAAAAAATCAAGAATCTGGAATGGACTTGACAATATATAAAAGAAAAATGACAAATTTATATTCAAGTGTGGATTGACCACTCAAGATGTTACTTTATAGTATTAAAACGCTAAGAGAAACAAAGAGGTTGTCCTCTGCTTGATGCAAATAAACATACACACATATATATATATCGAGATGATATATCTGTATATATATAATTTATTTGTTTGAGACTAAATAGTTTCGAAGACTTGGTCTTCATCATCAGTCTTTTCAGGAAGAAAGACTGATGATGAAGACCAAGTCTTCGAAAACTAATTTAGTCTCAAACTAATATATATATATATATATATATATATATATATATATATATGTGTGTATGTTTATTTGCATCAAGCAGAGGACAACCTCTTTGTTTCTCTTTGTGAATCAACAACTCTGCTACTCTCGGCAAAACAAAAACTTTTCAATTATATAAAAACGCTGTTAGAATAACATAATTCGAAATCAAATGAATGGTAAAAAATGATAAAAATTAAGGGATTATGATTTATTTAAATTTAAGATTGCGAAAAAAAGCGCCGGTTTCCAAAAAAAGGTTAAGTGGTCAAAACCCATCTTATGTAGAGAAATTCGTACTTTATCTACAAAATAATAAATAAAATAATAATAATAATATAAATAGGCGAACCCGAGCGCTAACTTGCTGCCAGATAATAATTTGAAAATTTAAATATCCTTTTGAAATTTTGAAGTCGACTTTATATATTAATGATAATACTCTATATGTTTGAAAATTTAGGGATGCACCGCATACAAAATTTAGGCCGCGAAATGTTTCAACAACTGGTTTTACTTAAGTCTCAATTAAAACCTTAAAAATGTAATATTTTGTCACATTTACGCAATTAACGCGATCACTGTTCTTAATGTAATAAGCCAAATAAACCTTGAGTTACGATTAATAAAAATATGTTTTTTTTTCAAAAAGTTTTTTATTTTATCCAAAATTAAAATATTCTTGATTCTAACACTTTATAACATCACAATTAATCATTCTCTTCCTCAATCTTGCATAATTATAAAAAAATTGAAATTGTAAATAAAACGAAAAATTTTCATTGGCTAAGACATGTTCCGGGTCTAGTTGAACCCATCTTCAGTTATTAAAACAAAGTAAACTCTCTTTTCCACACCATTCACAAAATTAACATCTCATGTAATGTACAATAAAATTAAAATTAAAATCAAAATCAAAATCACAATCAAAGAGACACAAATGAAAGTCTAAGAAAGAAAACAGACGACAATTACATGACTGCAACTGCTTTTTTTTTAATTTTCCAAAAGGGGGGTTAGATAGGCTAGGCGGTAGCGTGACAGCGAGCTAACCAGGGGACCCGGGTTCGAATCCGACTCGAGGCATCCAGCTAAAATCTGACCCCCGGGGTAGAGACAAATTTTAAAAAATATATAACTAGTATCGTAATTAGGCTTATGGCTAGAAAGGCCGAAAAGCCAAAAAAAAAAAAAAAATTCCAAAAGTTTAAGTAGTCTTTTAAGATGTATTTTGCTTTGTCGTCCATAATCCCTCTCAACTTCCATGAATGTCTTCATTCTTCTCTCGTAAAACTCTTAAAAAAATTCCTCTAAAAAATTTTGTTCTTGGTTCAAATCCGCAACCACAAAAATTAGTTAATTGATTTTAATTTTAATTTTATTGTACATTTTGTGAATGGTGTGGAGAAGAGAGTTTACTTTCTTTTTAATAACTGAAAATGGGTTCAACTAGACCCGAAACATGTCTTAGACAATAAAAAAATTTTTGGAAAAACTGAAAAAAAATTTCGTTTTATTTTCAATTTCAATTTTTTTTTAATTATTCAAGATTGAGATAGAGAATGATTAATTGTGATGTTATTTTATTTTAAAAAAGTATTTAGAAAATACGTATTTTTGTATCTAGTATTTCAAATACCATTTACAAAAGTATCTTGTACCTGATATCTCAAATACTTTACTTATAATTTTTAAGAAAAAAATAAAAACCGACTTCAAAAAATTAAATGCAACAAATAAAATACACTAAAAAGGTATAAAATAATTATTATCTTATTTAGTTACAAATAAACGACGAAATATTAACATGAAATTACTTTTTGAAATCGGTACCAAACAAACTATACCTATAAGCGAGCGTACCCGCCAAAAGTATCTACTAAGTAAGATCCGTCGAGTGCGATTCATAAAAGGTATATGTTTGGCACCAACTTCAAAAAGTAATTTCATGTTAATATTTCGTCGTTTAGTTGTAACTAAATAAGATAATAATTATTTTATACCTTTTAGTGTATTTTATTTGTTGCATTTAATTTTTTGAAGTCGGTTTTTATTTTTTTCTTAAAAATTATTTTTATTTTTCTCTTTTTAGTGATGTTATTAATAGTGATCATATCATCAGAACTTGACCAAATTAATATGACACCATCCCTAAGACACCCCCTTTCGGATAAAAAAAGAACCATCGAAATCGGTTCATAAACAAAGAGGTTAGGTCTAAACAAACCTAATAAAAAAGGTCTAATACCTATGAAAAAAAATGGGACCAATCGGAAGCTAGACTGGACCCAATGGAAAATTTTTTCATGACGGTTGACACATAGGCACAAAAAAAAAAAAAAAATTCAGTCGAATAGAGAACCTCCTCCTTTTTTGAAGTCGGTTAAAAAGTATCTTGTAACTTGTATTCCAAATACTTTTTATTAGCTATCTTGTACATCTCTGAGTATCCGTTGGGTCGAAGGTCCCAAAATATATTTTTAATAAATCTAATGTTAAATTTGAAAAATAACAAAAATGAAGATAAAAATAAAATTTCAAAAAGTGAAGTATACAATTTTGGGCAGCATCGCCTGGTTGAAAAGTCACCAATCGCCACTGCTATAGATTTATATATAAACGTAAAAAAGGCCGTTCAAACCGAGTGGGTAACAGTGAGCTCTGTCCTTGTTTGATTTAATGATACCCTCGAGAGATTGGCAAGTCGTCATTGAAATCCGAAGAAAAGTGACATTGAATTGGACGCTTTTTGTTGTCTGTCAGTAATCGATACGAACTGACAGACACACAAACATACGAACATACTGACTTTTACTTTTCCTCGATTCTTTCACCATTCCTATCCAATTAGACTTTCACAAAATGCAGCATTGTTATAACATTTTAATTTAGACTCAAGTGAATAGAGCAGCGTTTTTTTGTTAAAAAAAAAACAATTCTCATATTCAACAAATGCAAAGTGAATGAGAGAGAGAGGACAAAGAATATAAAAAAAGAGAAAAATCAGAAAGGGAAAGAATACAAACATTTCAATATAGCGATTTTGTCGCTCTCATGATGATGATGCTCTCTTGTTCAATTGTACAATGTTGCTGATGTTCTTATTCTTCTCGAATTCTTTTTCTTAGGGTTTAATTTTGGATGTTTAGTTTGAATTTTGTTAACTCAACATTTTTTTTTTCAGTTAGAAAATTGAATTTTTCGCTCTGTCATTTGAAATGTAACAACAACTCCTGCTTGTCCTGGATTTTGAATGTTTACTCTCATTTGAGTCAATAAAAAGGATCAGATTGTGCGAGGGATGTTTAAAATTGAGAAAAAAAGAGAGGAATATTAAGCTATTAAGTCGTTGGATTAAAAAAAAAATACTATCCTACAGTGCCGTATTTAGCCTATGAAGGGCCTTGAGCTTGAGATTAAATTTGGGTTCCCTTATTTTTTAAAATAAATATTCAAAAATAATCTTTAAATAATTTTTCTACTTTATAATAGGTACCTTACTAAAATTATTTTAATTATTACGGTATATCACTCGAATCCATAATAAATAATTAAAATTAAAACAGGAATAGTAGGGAATTGGACAATAAATAAACAAGTTTTTATTAAATCTGCCGAATAATAATAAATTTAATAAAAACCCTGTTTTTTATTTATTGTCCAATTCCCTGCTATTCTCCTGTTTTAATTTTAATTATTTATTTTTAACTACATTTTTTTAATTCTACTGTTCTCCGCTAGTGTCTATGAGCGTTTTGACATATCTTTATAATAAGTATAATATCTTAACCTCAGAGTAATATAGAGTCTAAGGCTACCGTATATCCAAAACCGCTCTCTAGCGACTACCAGTGGAAAATTCTTTGTTCTTAAGAGCTATCTTAAGATCATATAACATTCAAAGCCTTTTTCGAAGATAAAAGATACATACTATATATAAATACATACTATATATAAATATATAATATATAATACGAGTTGCTCCAGGCGTGCCTTCGGCACGCCCTCTACAGCTCGGTCCTCCGGGCAGGTGGCCCTGGCGGGCGGCGTCTCGGCATGTGATTATTAGGTCTGTAAGATATATTTGTAATATTTTGCCCCTCTTTCGCCCCCACGCACTCATTTTGGCTATTGATTTTTACAGCATACATTTTATATAGTCTTAAAAACTAACATTACAAAATTTGATCTATATCGGAGAGAGTATTAATTTTTTGCCCCCACTTACATTTTGGAGGTTGAAATTATTTTTTAGATATTTGCAAATAAATAACTCTCAGTTTTCAAAAGAGTAAATGTAAAAAAAGCTAAAAATTTCTATATTTTGCCCCCCCCCCTCCTTACAGTCAATTTTGATAGTTGATTTTTACAGGAATAGTTTCTTAAAGTAATAACGAATAACTCTACAAAATTTGATCAAGATTGGAGAGAGCTTTAATTTTTGCCCCCACTCACATTTTAGATAGTTGGGAGTCGAATTTCAAAAAATCCTGAAATCACTTTTTAGATATTTGTATTTAGAATTTTATTAAGTAAAAATCAAGTAGATATCTTATTGTTCTTAATTGAAAATGCATAATTAGTGTGAACACATTGTAAAGATATTTTTCCCCTTTTGACCTCATTAGTGGTCGAATTTCAAAAAATCCTGAAATAACTTTTTTGATATTTTAATTTAGTATTTTTATAAGTAAAAAGCAAGTAGATATTTTATCGTCCTTAAGAGATATCGAATAATCAGTGAAAACACACTTTGCCCCTTTTGACCCCCTTAGGGGTCGAATTTCGAAAAATCCTTTCTTAGTGAGCCCCTATGTCATAGATGTAATATCCTCTCCAAATTTCATGTTTCTATGTCCAGTGGTTCTGGCTGTTTTGATGATGAGTGTGTGAGTGTATTGGGCAAAGAATTTTATATATATAGATAATATCCTCATTATTTTACTCTTGATAAAATATTTTGAATCATCCGCTACCTGTTTGTGATGTCACCAAAATTTGCCTCGAAAAGAGCGGTTCCCGAAATTTTCTTTCCCGATGGATTAAATATGTAAAAATGTCACTGTAACTCATATAATATGCTAAAATACATTGGCTCCTTATGGAGCCTTCCAATTTATGTATATTATTCTATGATCTTAACTATTAAGTTATCTGTATTTGGGGAAATCTAAGTCGTTTTACGATAACAAGACATTCGTTTATATAAAATAATATGTTTTACTAGAAGTAAACGAGACATTCATTTGATATTAAGAGATATCTAATAAAATAAAATAAATCACTCAAGAATAAAAATTATTTGAATTAAATATGTAAAAATGTCATCGTCGTAGATTGATTTCGATATATATTTATTATAAATAAAATATCTTTGAGATAAATAAGAGCTTATTAAAAAGGATCAACTCTATCAATGTATTTATTAGTATAAATAAATCGTTTTTTCAGTGAATAATCAATAATTGCAAAATGGTTGAGCAGAGATAAAGAAAGAGATTTGTTGAAAAAAATATAATAATTAATTTTTCGACAGGTATTAAATAATAAAAATATAAAAATAAACTGATATGGCCATCAACATGACTTTATCATACGCCTGGGACCCACACTTATATTTAATATTTAATAAAATCATTTATAATAATTGGGGAGAGTCAAAAAAATGAAAATCTAGGCCTTTGGACCAAACTCAATCAAATTTTGTAGGCTTATACAAATTTACATGATTATTTTAGCTTTCCCGTATGCCTTAAACTCTTATAATCCTTTTCAATACTCATTTGAAGACTTGCTAGTGTTTATTGAACACTCTAAACTCGTTTTTAAAAATTACCAACGCACTCATCTCTATATCGGATCTTTTTTCTCCGTGAGTTTTTTTTTCTCTCCCCTGTTTCATAATATAAATATTTATAGGATTTTATGGAAAATAGACGTTTTTTTTTCTTCACAGCTAAGCTGTTTTAAATCGTTCTAATTAATTTGAATGCATTTATTTTAGAGTTTGGCTTACCTCAGCAATCGTTTACTTAAAAAAATCTATTTACTTTACTCTAGAGATATTGTTTAAGCCGTGAAATTTTAATATTAATTAAAAGAAATGAAATTTCCTTCTTCTTGAATAATAAATAATCGATTGGTAAATATTCTAATAACATTGCGCGGGTACGTGACTTTTTACATATCATTAAGGTATACATATAACACTTTAAAGGTTTTTATTTTTTGAATTGATTCTTTTTAATGGGTAATTTCTTTTTTAAATTGATTTTTTTCTTATCTATCATAACTATAACTGAAAACTCCGAAAAAGACGAGTAGATTTTGAAAAAGGTCGAAACAAGCATAAAATTAAAGGGTTTTGAGGTTTATTTCTTTTTTCGTGATTTAGTGATAAAAAGGTTTATTTTGACTTTCGAAGATATTATCTACCCTCCAAACAAAAATTTTAAAGTTACCATACAGGGTAGGGTCAAGTACTATATTGTAATCGTGCATGAAAAAAGTGTTTTTTTTTTGTTCTTTTTTTTCGAAATATCTCAAAAACGGCTGAACCTATTTTGAAAAAAAAAAAATGAGCGAAACCATGCCATTTCGCTCTACAAAAAGCTCTAATAAGTGAACATCGAAAAAATTATATTTTTTGAGATAATAATTGTTTTGTCAAAATGTCTGTTAGTGTGTTAGGGTGTTAGTCTGTGCGTTACCAAATTTTGTAGTCGAGCTAGCTCAAAAACAAGTATGAATATTAAAACCGAATTTCACACGTAGTTTTGCTCCATTGAGATTAAGAGCTGATTAGATTTTGGTGCATATCGCCCAAAATTAAGGGGGGGGGGATGGGGGATAAAATTTAAAATTATAATATTTTCAAACTAAAAAAACAAGAAAAATAAAATATACTATGAAATGAACCTATAATAACGAAAATATTTTTTTCTGGCGGTAAAATTAGGGGGGGGGGCGAGTGCGACGGTCAAAAAATAAAAATCTAGGCCATTTGAAAAAACTCAACCAAATTTTATATATATAATCAGTAGGCCACTAGAACACTAAAAATGCAAAAACAAATCCCCCCAAAATGGGGGGTGAAGTTCAAAAAATGAAAATCAGGCCCTTGGGCCAAACTCAACCAAATTTTGAACACATAATCAGTGGGGTACCAGAAGAATAAAAATGCAAAAACTATCCGCCCAAAATGGGGGAGGGGGCAAAAAATAAAAATCTAGGCACTTCTATCGAACTCCTCCAGAAGTGTATGCTAAAGTCAAGGGGGGTGGACACATCAGAACCTGTCAATTTATTTTTTTATTATTTCTGCAGGTATCTAGTCATTCTAAACCAAGAACGTAACAATTTCTAAAAGTTTTAGCGTGATAAAGAGGCATTTAAGTGGATTGGCAGAGTGCCTGCCGATGAGAGTGAAGCACGAGATATGAATGAATGAATGAATGAAGGTGGCTGGTGGGTGGGTGGAGAGGGAACAGTCAGCTATTCATAGACACCCACACATACAAACAAACAGGGAGAGTTCACAAGTACTTCAGATAAATATTGAGTCATCAGCTCTTGGATACTCACCGATCAGCATTGTCATTTGCTTGAAGAACTCTCCGCCCTGGATATTAATAATCCTCATTCTTCAGATTCAGAAGATCTGCAAACATACAAAAGAAAGTGATATTAATATTACAAGTCTCAAACAATTCGGGGGCTTATATCAAGGGGAAAGGTATCTACCTACTAGAACAGCGCTACTCAAACTTTTTGCTTGGCTAGCCGAAATCGGATGAGGACGCACAAAAAGGATTTTTTGGATCCCGCGTTTCAGGGCCGGCGTGACCTTTTACGGGGCCTGAATACACATTCAAATCCTACACTTGAATTTTACAACGAGAAATTATATATTATTGTTAGAGTTCGTGGCTGTGATGAAACTGTACTAGATGAAGGAGGAGGTATCAGCCAAAGATGGAATCACTGGGTTCAATAAAACACCTTTAATAAAACGTTTCGGCCTGAGTTTTATTTGGCCATCTTCAGTTAATTAGGCTCAAGCTTGAGTTGTTTGCCATAAAAGAATTTAGTCTTTTTGATTTTAAGTCGATTCTTCCACGTTTTTAGTAGAGGTTGCCATTAATAGTCAAAACAACAAAAATGGAATGCAATAAGGTTATTCCTCTAGTAGTAGATAAGAATCGATCGTTATTTTTGATTTTAAGTCGATTCCTCCATGTCTTCAGCAATGGTTACCAATAATAATCGAAACGTCAAAAATCTATGTAGAATTGTTATTCCTCAAGTATTAGATGAGAATCGATGGCTATTTTTGATTTTAAGTCGATTCTTCCATGTCTTCAGCAATGGTTACTAATAATAACCGAAACGTCAAAAATCCAATGTAGAATGATTTTTCCTCGACTATTAAATGAGAATAGATCATTATTTTTGAATTAAAGTCAACATGAACTGCAAATCGCAAGTGATATGTGATTAATAATAAAGGAATAAACATATCGATATTTCAAATGAATTTGGATAAAGTTTAGCACCGTTGCAGTTTATTTGATTTTTGACAAGGCTTGGTTCGATCACATATGTTTACCACATTTTATACATAACTGTAAGTCTAAACAACCAACTTGGTCAACTTGTAATTGTGTATAAAATATATCAATTAACATCTATTTGTAAAAAAATTGTTTAGCCTAATTAACTGAAGATGGCCAAATAAAACTCAGGCCGAAACTTTTTATTAAAGGTGTTTTATGGAACCCATCTTTGGCTGATACCTCCTCCTTCATCTAGTATAGAGAAATTATATATTTACAAATTCTGTTACATATTATATATTTTTTATAAGATGAATATTAAGGGAATTCGGGACAGCTTATCTATCTGGTTGATCTTCGAAAAAATATTTTGTATTTCTGCAGAGTGACAGCGTCTGCCTACTGGGGGGGGGGGGTTAGGCTAGGTGGTAGCGTGTGAGCCTTTCTCTTGTTGACCATTGCCGAGTACAGACCTTCACTCTCTCTAACACGTGTCCTCAGTTCACCGTAAAACGGACCCACGAGGCCCCTACTATCAAGGATACAACAAAAACCTGAAAATATATTTTTCTTTTTTCTTTTAAAGTTATCAATAAAAAAATTAAAATATAAATACTGCAAAGTGAAAATAACACTTAATTCTACAACTAATGAAGACGACGGATCCACAATGTCCGCCGAAGAAGTAATAAACTTCAATGACTTTTATTTTGTCAATCACAATCAAACACAAGAAAAAGTAAAACAAATCAAGACGAACCACCGAAACATATGAAAAAGATGGACAATGAAACTGCCAATCCAATCCAGACGTTGAACATTTACGAAATCCCCCGGCTTCAATTCGCAATAACAAACTCTCATGCGTGAACCAGATGCTAGCTAGCTGCCTTTGCCGTCAGCAATGCTGAATACACACCTATATTCATTCCATCTAATATTTGCCTATATCAATCTTATTTATTAATAGAAATAAAAATCCCCCCCCCCCCCCGACTTAAAAACCTGAAAAAAGAGGTATTAGACTTGTATATATTTATACGTTTGTAGATGTTTTAAAATTCACTCAAATCACAAATGTTTTTTCAAATGTTCAATTAATAAAGAGAGAATTTCTTTCGAAACGTTTTGAATTCTTATTAAACGTTTTCCGATTGTTTTTATAATAAATTGCATTTATTTAATTATACATAATACCTACATATATGTACCAAATATAATTATGAATATATATGTTACAGTAAAACCTCGTTTTTTAGTAAAAACGGTTTCTACTAGATAAAACGCGTTTCACTGAATAACTAGAATTTACTGATGTTGGTTGAGTTTGGTTCAAAGGTCTAGAATCTTCATTTTTGACCTTCAGTCTCATTTTGGCTGTTTATTTTTAAAATTTATTAAAAGAAAATGTCAAAAATGAAGATTCTAGACCTTTGGACCAAACTTAAAACATCAGTAAATTCTAGTTGCCACAAAGTTATTCAGTGAAATGCATTTTAACTAATAAGAACCCGTTTTTACTAAATAACGAGTATTTACTGCAGCATATATATAGTCCCCGTTGTATGCACTGTTGTAGCCATAGTTCGTTCAAAATTCAAGTAGTACGACTTAAGCACTGGTACGACTTGAGCAACCTTACCCTAGATCAGGGGTGGCCATTAACCTTAACTTAGGGAGCCGAAAATTTATAAAACTGTTTCAAAGGGAGCCACATTGTTTGGAGATTAATAATTAATGTTTTATTAAAAAAAAGACACATTTTTTTTATTTTATAAAATATAAATGAAGTAACATATATATTTTTTCTCTACTTACATATAACATTACAAATTAATTAAATTTTTGTATTATTATTTTTTTAATTTAATTATTATACAGGGTGGGGCATAAAGATCTACCACATTTTGAAGAGATATAAAAAAAATGAAAACATTTAACTAGAAAAAAACTAAATATATTTTTGAAAAGAAAATAGGGAAAAGAAATTATTTTAAATGTATTTTAAATATTATCAGACAAAAGGGGGGATGGGGGTCAAAAAAATTCTAGCCCTTTTGACCAAACTCAACCAAATTTTGTATACATTTTCTGTGGATCCCAGAAGGCTAAACATGCAAAAACTAACCAAATTTCGTATATATTGCTTGGTCGAAAGGTCTAGAATTTTCATTTTTAACCATCCCCCCATTTTCGGTGGTTAGTTTTTGAATTTCTAGCCTTCTGGGGGTCCACAGAATATGTATACAAAATTTGGTTGATTTTGGTAGAAAGGGCTAGAATTTTCATTTTTGACCCTCCCCCATTTTGGGTGGTTAGTTTTTGCATTTCTAGTCTTTTTGGGGCCCACAGAATATGTGTACAAAATTTGGTTGAGTTTGGTCGAAAGCGCTAAAATTTTCATTTTTGACCCCCCTCCCCCCTTTTTTTTGTCTTATAATGTTTAAAATACATAAAAAAAATATATATATATTTATGTTCTTTTCAAAAATATATTCAGTTTCTTTCTTGTTAAAATTTTTCATTTTTTTATACCTCTTCAAAATGTGGTAGATCTTTATGCGCCATCCTGTACTTTTTAAAATCAGTATTATTCAAAAGGGTTCAAGAGCTGCACGAGATTGACTGAAGAGCCGCATGCGGCTCGCGAGCCACGTTGTGGCCACCTCTGCCCTAGATAGATTTTTTCACAATATATAAATATCTACCAGTTATATCTATATCTATCTATACTTAATTATAATCGGTTTGCGCCACGACCCTGACGGGATTGTTTTAAATTTTAAAACCCACTTATAGTTCATGACAAATAAAATTTATAAAAATTATGAAATTTAAATTATTATTATAGGACCAGCTGGTTATTTAGTTAATTCAGATATCTATCAGCTCTTCAAATACTCCCGCTGGCATACCAGCAGTTAAATCAACTCTCAGCTATTGGTAGCTACCATATAGCCACTGTACTTGATTAGAGTGTGGCTGATTGCCGTATGGCTGATTACTTGGCTCGTTAAATTCAATCTGGTGGTCAAATATCGATTAAACTCTTATGGCCATTTTTATTTTACATCTATTTTGTAACATTTAGTTCCCCTGCTCCAGTAACCCATAATAAATAGCGGATGATACATTTATAATTCAAAAGTTAAAAAAACTGTAGTTGATTAATACTGAAATTAATTCCACTAATTAATGAATGAATATTCATTTAAGGCTCTTTTGAAATCCACTCTGGTCCTAATTTATATAAAATTGTATTCGTATTCTGATAGGTCGCTTTAAATGGGAGCGTTATCGCCACTTTTGCTAATTCAACTATTATTTTATTCATAGAGTTTTTCCTCAGCTTGATGAAAATAAACTTATTATCTATAATATATACTAGTACTATGTGTATTTAATTGAAAAGTTTTTGTTTTGCCGAGAGTAGCAGAGTTGTTGATTCACAAATGATATGTGTATATGTTTATTTGCATCAAGCAGAGGACAACCTCTTTGTTTCTCTTTGTGCTATGTGTATTTGTTTAGTTGCATCAAGTAGAGGATTAACTCATTGATTTTTCATTTTTGCCGATAGTTGTTTATTAATAAAGAGAAATCAATGTGGTTGTTCTCCACAAAATGAAAATAAATATAGCATGCAGTCCATGGATGCTGTGAATACGGCGAATCCCAAAATTTCAAAATGTCATCAATAGTATTTTCATACCGTGTTATATTAGAAAATTTCTAAAATTTTCAAAACTTTTTCAATAAATAGGTACTATACAACTAATCCATTTCGAGGTAACGAGAATTTAAAATTTACGCACCTTTTTAACTTAAATTAAAAGTTTCTTTTTATAAATTGAAGGAGACTCTACTAATTAAATTTTTTTGATTCCAGCAGGTGTCCTGAGGGCCTTACTAATATGCCCGGACAGTGTGTTAGTACCTGGGTCAACTCCTGGGGGGACGAACTCTCTGATAATGCAATATAAAAATATTTCAACTAATATCAAAGAAATTAAGGTAGTTATTTCACCATATGGGTTTTCTTAGGATTTTTTTTGAAATTTAGATTATTGTTTAAATACTTCTGCATCGATTGGTGGCAAAACGAAATTTATGAACAATATCCGGAGATATTAAATTCCAAAGATAGAGTTTTTCAGACTCTTATACAATGCTCTCTCTATACGGGATACCGGAAAGTTTGCATACATATCTTATTATATTAAACGAGCAAAGTTTATATATCATATATATTTGGATGAAATTCACTGGTTAGGAGGGTTTTGTGTTGGACATTCGATCTGTCACGGTCTCATCTTCGGCTAAGTTTTTTTTGATGGGTTTTTTGTTAATTGAAATAATTATTCACAGGTGGTTGTCTCGATAAAAATGTATATTTACATTTTTATTCAATTTCCTTTTAATAAATAATTGGTTTTTTAATTTTATATCACACAATAAGATTATTACAATTATTATTATATATTAAAAATTGGGAAATTTAATTGATTGATGGGAATTGAGGGGGAAGATATTGGGAGAATATGGAATTGGAATAATTATCGGAAAAGAGTTTTTTCTTTAATTAGTTTTTTCCTCTTATTAAAAACAGGGACTAAAAGATGATCAAGGACAGCCGATGGTGGAGAAGTAATCTCCGGAATCGAAGCTCAAAAACAATGTATGCATAAATTCATGTAAAATAATTGGTTTAATTTAATTGATTGATGAGAGAGTGAATTGGGAGGAATAATGGAATTGGAATAATTATCGGAAAAGAGTTTTTTCTTTAATTAGTTTTTTCCTCTTATCAAAAACAAGGACTAAAAAGATGATCAAGGACACTCGATGGTGGAGAAGTAATCTCCGGAGTCGAAGCTAAAATACAATGTATACATTTATTCATGTAAAATAATTGGTTTAATAAATTTATTTAATTGATTAAAAATCGAGTTTTAAATCCCACAAATATTAATTTGACAATTTAATTGATGAACTCAAAAATTGTTATTTAATTAAAAAAAAAATTACCGTATTTATTTATATACCTATATACACATAATCTGTGGACCACTGAAGGCTAGAAATGCAAAAACTGGGTGCGTGAGCGTGGGCGGGGGTAGATGTGTGGGTGCAGAAGGTGGGGTGAAGTGGTATGGGTCCAGGGGGCGAGGGGGGGATTTCGGGGATTAATATATAGGTATTAACTGAAGCAAAAATTTACCGAGCATCGCTCGGTGGCCAGTTACTTTAATTATAATTAAGAAAACCTTCTTACCATTGTTATAAAAAACTAAACCAACATTAAAAAATAATTAATACATTTTTAAAGAAAATTTTAATTAATAGTTACAACAGCAGTTTTTCTGAGATAATAATGAATAAATAATGAAAAATGTATAATGAAAAATTTACACTAAAAACAAGCTGGCATCAACGCATATATTTAACCTAAAAAGTGGATTAACTTTAATACTTTTTTTACTTTTTTTTCACTTACCAATTTCTTATTATTTTAGAAAAAAAATTAAGTCAAATTGTATCAGATATGTTTTCCAGTAACATACAAATCTCAATGTTTTAAGGAAGTTTATAATTTTATGTGGGGCAGCGGGTTGAACAGTCCTGGTCTAGAAGATGTTTTCTAGATACTTGAAGATCTTCTAGACATCTTAAAAACAATAAGCGCTGTATAAGACATCTTCTAGAACGGGTGTGCTATCTGGGATGCTTCCATAATGTTTATTTGAATCAAGCAGACAGTAACCTTAAACCTTATCTTTATTAAGTTTTACCCTGTATGAGAATCGATCGGAATTCTATGATTAACTACTGGTATACATGGTCAATGACCGGTTCTTAAAATACTATATTTTATTCAATATTTTCCCTCACGTTTCACTAAATGTCCTTCTCATCTATTTCAAAGAAACCCATCCAGCTGTTGCTTGCTGATGGCCGAGTATTTAACACGAAACCAGTTCGGCGTTGGTTACCAAGCACAAAATTTTTAATAGTTGCGCAGATTTCGAGTCGAGGGCTAATTTTAGTCTAGGACTTGCTTGGCCGGGTTAACCCAATTGGCTCGCGTGCTTCCCGGCCAATTAGCATAATTAATAAAGCCAGAAGAGATCGATCATCCACTCGCGGGCTGCTATTTCCGTTCTGCCTGAAGATCCGCCCGATTTGGAATTCGCTGGAATTTGAGCAACAAGGCGGGATCTCACGCATCTTCTTCATATTATATATACTTTATAATTAAAAAACAAGGCGTTACAGCCTACAAATAACCTTTTTATTATAAATTCCGTTAAAATGATATATTACAAGATTTTAATTATTTTTAAAAAATGTCACATATTAACAGGGACGGCTCGTGTATAGGCACTATGGAACTGCAGCACCACCTATTTCCACTTGATATTATGGATAACATTTAATATGAGTCCTTTTTTATTTAATTGTTTCTTTATACTTGTACAATATATAATCTTTAAGGTTAATGTCAGTAGCCATTCCCCAGTTTATGAAAAAGGCAAACAGTGCCTCACAGTTCCAGCGGCGTGGTGTTTGACTGTTGTGCGCATGCGCACATAAGAAGCTCCACCCGCGGCTGAAAGGGAGAGAGACCACTGTCGCTCCCACAGTGTCAATTTTTATCTAAAGGGTGGTACACACGAGGCTTTTTCTCCTACTTGCTCCTACTTGCAATTTGAAGCTAGTTAAGTCAGGCTGATTTTTGGGTTCACACGGAGCTTTTTTAGAAATTAATTCAAGCCAGCTAGGTTGCGCGCGTAAGTGTTAGTCCAGACAATGAATGCATATAAACACTGCTCATCTTTAAAGGCATCAATTAATATTTCAATTTGTTCTTGAGTCCACTTTTGGAATTTGGAAGTCATATTCTCTTTATTCATTGCAGTAAAGAGTTGAACATTGAGAAACAAAATATCAGCTGTTCTGTGATATCAGCTGAGGTATTCTGCCAATGCCCATGTCACCCATGTGATAAAATAATGCTTTCCGATTGGCTTCTACTACAAGCATCAAGTATCTTAACTTTTTTAGAACATGGTCAATCTTTTGAATCAAGCAAGCATGCTAGTAAGACAGTCCGGAGTGACGTCATTTCGACCGGAGTGACGTCATTTCGACCATTCATGCCTCCAAATTTACAGTTAGTCGAACAAGTAAGCAACAAGTAAGTGAAAAAGCTCCGTCTGAACCGGCCTTAAGATGCCAACGCCGACCTGAGCCATGCAACTTAGATAGCGAAAATGGTTCCAATTTTTCTTTCCTCCTTTTTCATTGGCACCAACATATTTTTTCCAAGCAATAAAAGAACAAAATCAATCATTTTTTGCTTAGTTTAACCTAAGTAAAAAATGAGAGTTTAAATTTTATTAAAATCACACATAATTAATTATAATTATTTATTGAACACGAATAAATAACACAATACAATAAAACTAGTAGTTTCCTTGTATTATTTACTCGTATTCAATAAATAACTAAAATTAATTATGTGTGATTTTAATAAAATTTCAAATCTTAATATAATCAATCACAAAAATACAAGCTTCAACATCTTCATTACTAAGAAAAATGATTGAATTTGATCTTTTAGGATTTTATCAAGTTTCTAAATAAATTTTCCTATTAATCTTGTTAAAATTTGTAATTTCGAAGAGATGATCTTCTTGTGATATCTCCATCAAAATGATAATGATCTCCACCAAAATGATAATGCTAAGTTGTGGTATACTTTGTGTTGTTTGGTGTATTATTATTATAATGTTTGTATTGTATATTATTATAATATTATTCTCATAGTATTTGTATTGTATGGTCTAGTATTGTATGTGTATTATTGTTATAATATTTGTATTCTATTGTATTATTGTTGTACATTATTATTGTAATGTTTTATTTTGTGTTGTATTGTTACATTACTTTTATGATTGTATATTATTATTGTATTGAATATTATTATTGTATATGTATAGCTAAAAAATAGCTAATAAAGAAATTATTATTATTATTATTATTATTATTATTACATGTTTGTTTCCTTTTAAACAATTTTAAAACAAATGCTAAACATTTTCTGGAGCAGCACCCCCATTAATTTTAGCTATGAGACGCCACTGCATATTAATGTCAAAATTTGAATCTTCCAATATCAGCCCAAACCTCAAAATGAATATTTTTTAAGTAATCTCTTATTCCCCAGCTAGAAAAGTGTCTTTTTAGCTCTCAGGGTGCAATACTTTTTTTTACAATTAGCAGTTATTTGTAGAAAGTCTGGAAATTTCAAAAAGAAAAATCTGATAACTGCCAAACTACTGATTATTGACACCTGATTCATAAGGTCAAATTTATTGAAAATTATGTTTAGTATAGCCCCATTCAAGATTTCTATCGAATTACCAATAATCCTGTATATATATAAAATGTCTGGATTAATTTAATAAAGTATACATTATTAGTAATTTGAATGTATTTGTTTCTTTATAGGGCCTGAAGAAACTGTAATAAAACTGCAAATCGTCGCTATTGATCCTTTAATATAACACTTACTACTGATATATTTATTATTGTGAAAAATTGATATGTAGAAAACAACTTTTTTTATGAAGATTTTATTAGGATTATGAGATGTTGTAATGATACAATAAACATATATTCTTCTTTCTCACTTGAAAACAATCCAATTTTTTTTCTGGTTTCCTCAACTTTTCAAATAAAAGTTTTCGGGTTAGAAAGCCCAAAATCTAAACGCTTGTTATCTAGGCAAGTTGTATATATTTAAATTAAAATTATAATTTGTATTCAAAAATGCAAAAGTTGTATAGATAGGATATACCGAATTGAGACTAGAATTAAATAATATACTCTACGCTTATATAAAACGTTTCTTGAATTCCTCAAACATATTTTAATCAAATACACGTGTTAAATAATAAACTCGATTTTATCAGTCAAACTAGTTAAAACTAGTTCTTGTTTTTTTATGTTCCAAACAGTATTTAATTAACTGGTTTCGTCTAGCCCTAGCTTCTTCCAATGCTCAACGGATTTCTCTTTTGTTAAATATTAAAATAAATCCGAAAAGTCCACTAAATCTTAAATAAAGCTATTAGGTTTACCTGTTGATTAAAATTAATTGAGATATTTCATATAATTTTTTTGTAGGAACGCCTAAAATCTACGCATTCAGTTCGTATCATTTTCACAGCTGGTTGCCTACCACATAGGATTTATTCAACTCTGGCAAGAAATACGTACATTATGGTAATCGCTTTTTTGAAAACTAAAATCCATATTCTAGTTCCATACTCCAATGTAATCATCGGCAATCTAGTGGCCCATTTGATAATTTAAAAGTATCAGTTTGAATTTTGCAAATAAAAAATAAGCTGATGTGACCATCCACAAGAATTTACCATATACCTGAACCCTCTGTTATCACATACTACTAAAGTGCATTTGTGCCTGCCTCTATCCCTATATGTTCCTATGTCCGTCCCCCCAGGGGGTGGGAGGTGGGGTCCAGGGATGGGGTTGGCAGGTACTAAAGGGTATTTCTTTCTGTCTGTACCTATATCCAGGGGGCTACTAAAGGGCATATGTGCCTGTATATATATACCTATGTTTGTCCGTCCTTCAGGGGGTGGGGGTTGTGGTCCAGGGGCGAGTGTTTGAAGGTGGGGTCCAGGGCGTGGGGAGTCAGGGATTTGGGGGGTCTAAAATAATTCATAATTATTTACGCCCCCCCCCCGACTATCAATTAATAATATCTCCTTTTAATTATGAGAGTATTCTATATATTAGAAATATCCGCTTCCTTCGATTTTTGTTTGAAAATAATTTTTAATCCCCCCCCCCCTCATTTAGATCACTATCATTTGACAGAGTGAGTCATTTACAAAAGGTCGTATAGAGTGCAGATTCAAAATTTAGTACAAATCGATAAAAGGATCTATGACTTTTATTAATTAATTAATTAATTAATTAATATTTTTAACCCCCTATCAATTTTGGCCCCGATAAAAATAATAACTCTCTATTTTTATTATATGTTCGTTTTAAAGTAAATTTCATTTTCCTTGATTTATTAGTTTAAAAAAATTTTTAATTTTAATTTTATAACCCCTGCCCTCTGCCCCCCGTTAATTTTTGGTTAAATTTCAACAAAAATCTAATCAGCTATTAATCTCAAAAACATGCACAAAAACTACATGTGAATTTAATTTTTGATATTCACACTAATTTTTGAGCTAGAGCGTAAACAAAATTTGGTAGCGTACTAATAGACATTTTGACAAACCATTAATATCCTGAAAAATATAATATTTTCGTTGTTCACTCATTAGGGCTTTTTTGTAGAAAAAAACGTCATGGTTTTGCTTAATTTTTTCAATCAAAATAATTTCAGTCATTTTTGAGATAATCCAAACAAAAAAACTAAGAAAAAACCCACATTTTTCATGGACAATTAAAATACTTGACCATTTCCTGTATGGTAAAATAAAAAAATCGCATATAATCATCTAGTCTAATGAACATTATTATTATTATGAGCCTTTTTTTATTAAAAACATTTGAAATTTGGCCGAGATTATATTAAAAAACGACTGACAACAACCTCATTATTTTTAAATTTATAATTTTTCTCATTAATATATCAAAGAATAATTGATATATCTACGAGAATTATTTTGACCGCGCTTATTTGAAAAAGATATTTATCGCGAGACTACTGCGGATGACGCTATTGGAGTCTGCAGAGTCTTAAGTCTGGACCAAGAGAGAAAAAGATGTGATCCATTTAGCTACAATCCAACGTCATTTCGCATATAGCCCGCATGACATTCGGATGGATCACCAAATGAATTTGAAATCTCAGATGTTATATATTCGACCTCCCAGTCCAGAGCGCTTGATCTATTAGCATGTATGTTAGATGCTTGCCATTAATTAATCAAATATTTTCTACATTTGATTCGATCGATTGAATCAAATGTAGGGAATTTTTGTCAAATATTGAGTGAAAATAATATCTGAACTTATATATTTCTATTAATTAATGGCAAGCATCTAACATACATGCTAATAGATCAAGCGCTCTGGACTGGGAGATCGAATATATAACATCTGAGATTTCAAATTCATTTGGTGATCCATCCGAATGTCATGCGGGCTATATGCGAAATGACGTTGGATTGTAGCTAAATGGATCACATCTTTTTCTCTCTTGGTCCAGACTTAAGACTCCGCAGACTCCAATAGCGTCATCCGCAGTATTCACGCGATAAATATATTTTTCAAATAAGTGCGGTCAAAATAATTCTCGTTGATATACCAATTATTCTTTCATATATTAATGAGAAAAATTATACATTTATTTAACATCATTATTTCAAGTTAGAAATATATAAGTTCAGATATTATTTTCACTCAATATTTGACAAAAATTCCATGCATTTATTTCGCGATTAAATTAAATGTAGAAAACATTCGATTCATTATTTTTCTTTATAAAACAATTCTAGATTATCAATTAAATGAATTTTAATTTAAGAAATCCGACTAGAGTAGGAATAGTAGTAAATTTTCCGGTGACTTGAGTTGTTTACAGCACAGAAATGCACCCCTAACTTATGCCAACTAAATATATTTATTTTTACCCCCGAGTGCTTTGAATTCTGAATAATTCTGTTCACGATTTCAAATGCTTCATGTACAGCATGAGAGTGAGTGAGTGAGTAGATAAAAAAGGGTAAGGGTAAATCCGTTTTGCATTTTTTTTCTTTTTTTATGACTCTGCCTGGCAACAACACAACATGAGTTTAAATCAAAACCTTAAAAATCAATTTGCAAAAAGAAACTATAAAAATTGTATGTTTATGCTTAGTCAACGCATATAAAGAATATTTTACCTTCCTGTTATAGGATGTCCAAGAATAATGCAGATGATAGAAAATATTTATGAAAAGATTCAATGGTGTAACTTGCTTTACCAGGTTCTTTATAATTTATAAAAAAAAAATAAGAGCAAATTTTTATTTCTTTCTCAAAATTTTTGGTTGACGGCACACTAAACATATCTGGAATCATTTGCGGCACACCTGAATAAAAAAAATGTAAAATTTGTATGATATAAAAAAAAAAATTGACACGTTCTGATGTGGCCATCCGCTTGACTTTACCATACACTTCTGTTTGAGTTTAGTACAAGGGCCTAGATTTTAATTTTTTGACCCTACAACCCCCCCCCCCCACCTCCATTTTGGGAGGTTAGTTTTTGCTTTAGTCTTCTGGTAGCCCACTGATTATTAATATAAAATTTGGTTGAATTTGTTCCAAGGGCCTAGATTTTACTTTTTTGACCTCCCTCCCCATTTTGGGCGGTTTGTTTTTTCATTTTTGGTGTTCTGGGGTCCACTAATTATGTATTCAAAATATGGTTGAGGTTGCTCAAATGGCCTAGATTTTTATTTTTTGACCCCCTCCCCCTAATTTTGGCAGCAGAATTTTTTTTATTATTATAAGTTCATTTTATAGTATATTTCATTTTTCTTGTTTTTTAGTTTGAAAATTTTATAATTCTAAATTTTAACTCTTCCTTCCCCCCTTAATTTTGGGTCGATATGCACCAAAATCTAATCAGTTTTTAATCTCAATCAACCAAAACTACGTGTCAAATTTGGTTTTGATATTCACACTAGGTTTTGAGCTAGCTCGTCCACAAAATTTGGTAACGCACAGACTAACAGACTAACAGACATTTTGACAAAACAGTTATTATCTCGCAAAATATTATTTTCTCAATGTTCACTTTTTTGTAGACCGATATGCTATGGTTTCGCCCAATTTTTTTAATCAATATTGTTTGAGACGTTTTTGAGATATTTCGAAAAAAGAAGCAAAAAACACTTTTTTTATGCACGATTACCATACTTGACCATACCCTGTATGGTAAAGTAAAAAAAATGAATTAATACTATTTCAAAGTTACAAAACTTTAATTATTTTTCAAAAACGCTCGCGGCACACAGGTTGAGAAACACTGGCATAGAGACCCCAAAATCTAAACAGTTCTCTGCATTGAAAATACAAAAATTTTGCTACAGAACAAACTTTCTAAGACAATTTCTTTTTATGAATTTAATTTTTCTATTGAATGATAAAAATTAAGAAAAAAGTAAAACTTTTTAACGACCCAGTACGTTCACAAGTATTTTTTTCACATTATTGTCTGAATTTTATTGAAGTTCAATTAAATATAACGGGTATAATTTTGATCCAAGAGCAAAAGGCCATTCCTAGAATAATATAAATTAAAAATTTAATCTTTAATAGTCTGAACAGGTCTTGACTTGTATTTGGGATCCTTACATTTCCTTCGCAATAAAGGAAGAAGTAAGATAATTCTATCCACACCCTTTTTAATTATTTCCCTCGATTGGATTCTAATGAAAGAATCGTCCACCGCACATTTATTAGTTAAGAAAAAAAAGTGAAAATTTTTTCAAGACTCGGATCGCAGATGTACAGTAGTAATTAATAATAAACTTAAATTTTAATAGTTTATTTAAGCCTATATTGTGACTTGTCATTACAAAATAAATAACATTTTTCTTTTTGCATTTTAAGCCGGAACGTTTAATGCTATAGCAGTGTTTCACAACCTTTTTTAGTTGACGGTACACTAAAAATATCTGGAATCATTTGTGGCAAACCTGAATATAAAAAAATGTTATAGTTGTATGATTAAAAAAAAATTGAAGAATTACAAATACTATTTCAAAGTTACAAAACCCATGCAATTTTAATAACTTATCAAAAAGCCTCGCGGTACACTGGTGTGGTTAATGGATCATATGTCTATTCTTTAAAAATAAAGTTTTTGATAAAAATTAATGAAAATAATAATAGCAATAATAACGAAAATTTAAATACATCTCTTTCCCATACATAAAAGTGTTATCCGAATTAGGGTTTCTGGAGTTTTTAGGACTCGGCGAGCACAAGTCCCAAATTTTGAAAATTCTTCGAGTCCGAGTCGAGTACGGATCTAATTCTAAACTCAAATCACTAAACAAACGTTTAATATTTTTGAGTTCAATAACGATTGTCATAGCTAAATTTTAAAATAATAACGAAAAGTCATAGCTAAAGTTTTTGTAACAAAAAAAAAAAAATTACTATAATTTGTTAAAATTAGAATATTATTTATTATTTTTGCAACCAAATTTTCTCTCGAGAGAGACGGACTTGTAGAAATTTCAATTGAATGTAATGGAAGGCAGCCCAGAGGTAGTGAGGAAAGAAAAATTAACACATATCAAATAAGGTGTAATTTATTAGAATCCTTCCTTCTTTCCTTTCAAACCGACGTTTCGGAGGATTTTTCCCTCCTTCTTCAGGGTTTCAAAGGGTCAATGAATGAAACAAATAAAATGTTTCCTTCTTCTCTCCACAGTAGTCAAAACTTTCTTCTTTTTTACTGCTGTGGAGAGAAGAAGGAAACATTTTATTTGTTTCATTCATTGACCCTTTGAAACCCTGAAGAAGGAGGGAAAATTCTCCGAAACGTCGGTTTGAAAGGAAAGGAGGAAGGATTCCAATAAATTACACCTTATTTGATATGTGTTAATTTTTTCTTCTCACTACTTCTGGGCTGCCTTCCATTACATTCAATTGATTATTTATTATGTTAGGTACAAGATTTTCAACTGAAATTTGTGGGCATTCCAAGAAATTAAAAAGAAAATGTACTCAAATTTATTTATTTTCAAAAATTATACTTTAAAACTAGTCACCCCCATCTCAGTCATTGAAACCCACCCAAAGGTTTTTTTAAATAATCAAATCTAATACAATACTGTAGGATTTTATTCTTCGCTCCTTTCGATGTAAAATGCTTTTAAAAATAAAGATTTATTTTCACCCTGAGAAAGACGCTTGTTGTTTGCCCGTCAGGATCTTTCGATCGAATGACAGGTGAGCAGCAAGGACACGCCCCTTTTATAATGAGAAGCGAGCGCACGAACATTTATGCATACGTCATCCGAAAAAGCCGCGAATGATTAACCAATCAGTTTAATTGCTAATTAAGGCCGCCAGGTTTATAAAAGCAGCTAGCTCCTCGACGCAAAGTCAGTTGTCAGTGGTGAGTTGTCATTTGCTGTTCAGTTGTTGAAGCTCATTGAATGGGACAAATTGATTGATTGATCACCTGGGAACGATTTGGTAAAGAAACGGCTTGAGTCTAAGAAGTAATTTGTATACACTTTCTGTAACGAAAAGGCAATAAATGCGGGCCTTGTGCCAATATTTTGTTTAAAGCATGTTTCTGAGGGCTGTGTGCCATTATTTTGTTTAAAGCATATTTTTAACTGCCCAGTGCAAATTCATATTTTAGAAAAGCATTTTTCTGGCTTTACGCCGCCAAGAGAGATTCTAATCTTTAAAGATCATCTCCCATCCAAGCCCGGCCAATATCCTTCTAACTAACCCTTCGAGCCAAAAATAATAAAAATCATCCATCATCTTAATCATTTCCTATAATATAGTCCATTTCTCTCCCATTAATTAATTATAGAACAAAATTTTTGAAACCACCGAATTAGTTGAAATAATAGTAAAAGTGATTATTTTCACAAAGAAGAAGAAGAATCTCGGATATAAGGTTATTATTATATATGTATATGTATATGGCTTCAGCAAAAGGTATTCTAATCTTAGGCTCAGAGTCTCTTTATTTTATGGTAAATAAAGGAAATTTGAGATTTATACTAATTGATAATCAGAACAGAGCATGTGCCTGTTCGAAAATTATACAATTCATAATATTCATGCAACTTTTGAACCAAAAAACCAATTCACTTACATTTCTTTTTTTCAAAAGTAAACATCATCTCTTAAATCAAAAATAATTTAGTTCATAAAATAGATTGTTTAGATTGTGAGAGGACTTATATAGAGCAGACAAATCAGTAAATATTTCAAATCTAGAATTTACAAACATAAATATTCTATTAGATCAGAAAATTGAGAATATATAATGATAACTTGCCATTTAACAATTTTGAGATATCATTTTGACTTTTCTAATTCAAAAAATTTTAGATAAAGAACGGAATTTGGAAAAAAAATATTAATTTTGAAAATTTTAATTAACGGAAATTCTATTAACAAAAGGTCAGACAGAATATGGAATCTGTTTTTGTAATAGTTATCACTAATATTTAGAAAAAAATATTTTTGAAAATATTAATGTTTTTTATTTGAAGTGAAGGTAATTTCATTCCTGAAGACAATATGAGTCATTGTCTATTTTCATAATTATATATTTGATTACAGTTGCTTTATATTTTCTTTTTAAAGAAACTACATTTTGGCCCACTTTGGATTCACCGTAGTAGAAAAATCAAATAATTGTTTTAGTTATTTATTTTCACCGCACCCTGTATATATGTATATATTTGGTTAAAAGGGTGCGTTTGAAAGGGAGGGGGGATAGGGAGGGATGTTTACAGTGGAAAACAATTACTGATTCGAATCATACTCGAAAAATGAAATGTAAATCCTGTCATAAACAATAGACGTGGGTTTTTAATGTTGCACAATTGTATTTTTTTTTTTTTTAAGAGTAGGGGGTGGAGGGATATTTGATATTCTGACTGCGTGGAAAATTGCTCAGGGCCAATCTAGAGTGGCCGAGTGGCTGGATGGATGGGGGATGGGGATGGGGGTATCCCCTCCAGGAATACCAATGCAGACATCACATTTCACAAAGGGGACAGTCAGTGTGGACAGTGGACAGGTGTCCCAGCTTGCAATTGCTCCAATTCTCCAAAGACATCCACCAGTCTTGGACGCTTTGAACAGTTTGTTTTTTAAATATAAATTACTTTATTATTGGGTTGGGGAATAAGTTCGTTCAGTTTTTTTCAAAGAGCTTACTTTAAACAGAATACAATAATTATTACAATAAATTAATCAATTATGTATTCGCCGTTACTGTTTACAACTTCCTCCCACCTCTCAACCAATTTGTTGATGCCGTTCAGCCAAAAATCGCCCGGTCTGGTGTCGAAGAAGTTGTTGAGCCAGTTTTTGAGGACCTCTTCGCCGTCGAAGGTAACACCCCTCATTTGATTCGATAAGGAGCGGAAAAGGTGATAATCTGTTGGCGCAAGGTCCGGAGAGTACGGTGGATGTTGAAGAACCTCCCATTCGAGCTCTCGGTTTTGACGACTTGTGCAACATGGGCTCTGGCGTTGTCGTGGAGCAAGATGACTTGGCCTTGACGTTCAGGCCTTTTCAGTCGCATAGCCTCATTTACGCGGCGTAGTTGGGCAATGTAGAGCTCCTTGTTGACCGTTGCGTTCCTTTCAAGCATTTCCCAGTGAATCATGCTTTCCCAGTACCACCAAACGCAGATCATGGTCTTTTTCGGGTGGAGATCTTGCTTGACTCTCGACGTCGGCGTGTCTCCTGGGGCCACCCACTCCTTTCTTTGTTCCGTATTGACGTACAGGCACCATTTCTCATCCCCCGTGACGATTAGGTACAAAAACCTCTGTTTATGGCCGCGTGTTGCTCGATGGCGCGCAAGGTGTTGAGCAGCGATTTGAAGACGATTTTCTTTGTTGACTTCGTTAAGCTTGTGAGGCACCCAGGCTCCGAGTTTTTCGGCAAATCCCATTGAGTGAAGATGATTGAGGATCGTCTTATGATCGCAGTTCATTTTTTCGGCCAATTCACGACTTGTTTGGCGACCATCTTCCTTCAAAAGTGCCTTGAGATGCTCCTCATCAAATTCTGCAGGTCGTCCGCTGCGAGGCATGTCTTCGAGGTCAAAGTCGCCGTTTTTGAACTTCGCAAACCATTTCTGTGCTGCGCGCTCACCTATGACACCTTCTCCATACACGTTGCATATGTCACGAGCGGCTTCAGCTGCTTTTTGACCGCGATGAAAAGCGAAGAAAAGTAGGTGTCGAAAATGCTGATTTTTGCCACCTGGGTATTCCATTTCTAAGCGTGGAAAATAGGAAAAACTAAAAATATTCGAAAAAACAAATAACACAGTCCTGTAGAGCAGAAAAGGCACTGTCTAATGAATACAAACCCTTTGGTCAACAACAAACAAATCCTTTAAATAATCCTCTTTGAAAATAAACCGAACGAACTTATTCCCCAACTTAATATTTATTATAATAAAAATTAAAAAAAAATCTGGCATGGCTTGTAAATAACACGTAGGTTTAATTAATTATTAATAATAAGAATATCATATTAAAAACTAAGTACCTGGTAGGCGAATGTTAATTTTACTTTAGTTAAAACTGATATTTATATTACAGTGGAAGAATATACAACATCTATAATAAAAATTGCTTTGGAGCCCAAAGATCAAACATTATAACACAATCGTGAAAAAGAGAAATCACTTATGCCAACGAGACCCTCATATTTAACAGGAAAAACGACCTGGAAAATATCTTGAAGATTGAAAGGAAAATAATGAGGAAGTTACTAGGCTCCATGAAAACAGAAGAAGGGTATGGATCAGGGATCAGATTTGTCAGAATATGTGACAGGAGGGCCCGGGGATCTTAAAAATTGTGATGTCACAAAAGTCAAATTAAAATTTTTTCAAATATATGTTTTAAATTTCAGGTTATAATTATTCCAATCTGAAAATTTTAGGGTATAAAAGTGACAGTGTGACGTCACAATACAGGTAGGCTCAATGAAAATGTGACAGAATGTGACACAGAGAGAGGAGGGGTATAAAAATTTTGAAATTCGTATGAAGTAATTTATGGACGGCCCCTAATCGGTGATTTTCATCGAAATCGTTTGAACCCTTTTAGAGAAATAAAAATACTCAAAAATAGTTGCATTAAAAAGGAATGCGATAAAGCGAATATAAACAAATAAATATTTTGAATTATAGACAATAATATTATGTCTTTGAGATAATATTAGCTTGAATAAAAAATAAAAAATATAAATTATTACGAAAAAATAATTATTCTCTAAAAATTTTAGAAAAATATTAGAAATAAATTGTCACGTTCTGATGTGGCTATCCACTTGACTTTACAATACAGCCTGGCCCCTCTCTTATATTTAATATTTAATAAAATTATTTATAATCATGTAGGGGGGTTAGTTTTTGCATTTTTAGACTTCTGGGGGACCATTGATTATGTATACAAAATTTGGTTGAGTTTGCTCAAATGGCCTAGATTTCTAATTTTTAACTCCTCCCCCCCTTAATTTTGGGTCGATATGCATCAAAATCTAATCAGCCCTTAATCTCAATGCACCAAAACTACGTGTAAAATTTAGTTTTGATATTCATATTTTGAGCTAGCTCTTCCACAAAAATTTGGTAACGCACGTACTAACTAACAGACATTTTGACAAAACAATTATTATCTCGAAAAATATAATATTTTCGATGTTCACTTATTTAATCTTTTTTGTAGACCGAAATGCCATGGCTTTTGCCTATTTTTTTAATCAAAATTGTTTCAGCCGTTTTTGAGATTTTTCGAAAAAAATTTGCATAAAAAAACAACAATTTTTTCATGCACGATTACAATACTTGACCATACCCTGTATGGTAAAGTAAAAAAAAGTTCAAATCTGACCTTTTGTTCATAGAATTTTTATTGTTTAAAACTTCAATCATTTCTAAAATCAATATTTTTTCGAAAATTGAAAACAAATCTCTTTTAAACTTTTATTTATTATTTTTAATATTATTTATAAAAAAAATTATAAAAATTAGAGGCGTGAATTAGATGAGTAAATAGGGTATTTATTTAATTATTTTATTACAAGGGTAGCTCCGAATCGACACCCGAGGGGTGAACCGCGACCTAAAATCGTGTACACCTACTTCCACTTCCACTTTCATTTCCAAGTACAAGACAATAGATGACAATAGAGTATCTAATGAATTCCAAAGTAATTTCAAAGACGGTGTACACCTAATTTCAATCGCGGGTCACCCCTCGCCGACACCATAGCGAGTCTTGAAAAAGTTTTTAATTATTCCACCAGTTTTTTTTAATTTTCATAAATTGAAATGCTACTTGGCTCCGGCGGCCCTCTTGCTAGCCAGGGGGCACGGCCCCTGGACTCCCAGCCCTCGAATCCCACCCCCCCGAAACCCACCCAGCACCACCCACACCCCGCACCATGCCCAACCCCCGCCCCTACACTACATTCCGCACCCTAAGCCACTAACCCTCCTCACCCCCCGTGCCCTCCAACCCTGCACACCACACCCCCGCCTAGCCCCCTGGACCCCACCCCCGCTATGCCTCCTGGACTCCACCCCGCACCATCCCCTGCACCCCACCCTACTCCGCCTCACTCCTCACCCCACCCCCATTCCACCCCCGCACCCACCCTCCGCACCCAGTTTTTGCATTTCTAGCCTTCTAGTGACCCACAGATTATGTAGGTATATAAAATTTGATCCAAGAGCAAGACTTTTCATATTTTGACCCCCCCCCCCCTCTTTTGGGTGGTTTTCTGGGGGAATATTTTTAAACAAAAGTTGTCAGCAATCACATCCCCTACAACTTTGCTCATTTTAAAATTTGCCGTAGAGTTAATAGTTTAGGGCTTATTTGATAATTTTCATTCGTGCGCCACCCCAAACCCCCTTCTGGGGTCAAAATATCAAAACGTTATATAGCTAAAAACGTAAGTTAGAAGAGATCTGATCTAAATATGAAATTTCATAATACTCCCCTCAGCCGTTTTTACGTGAATCGTGAGCAAATTTTCGCGGAACCCACGGAAACATACATGCAGACATACAGACAGACAGGAATTTTGTTGAGGGTGTTTTCGTTCATAACTTTGCTTGAAACGTGTGCAACCAAAATTTGGCATGACAGACAAAACCCTAATTTTATATATATATAGATAAATGTATGGTCTAAAATCAGTATAAATTTTTAAATAATTGTCTAATTTCCCAATAGGTAGTACACCCCGAAAGTGTCTTACACATCTTTTTATTAATATACTAAATCGGATTTCCTATTTACCGATTGGCTTAATATAAATTCTGCACAATATTGACGGGTATACTTGGATGGTTTATTCAATTTTTAATCAAAACATTTATTTTAGAATTATTCCTAAAACCCACCCGCCCACGCATCCATCTCCACAGGGCTATAATTATTAATCCATTAAAAAAATATTCTCTTAAGGGCTTTTAAAACGATTATTCTAGATACTAAATAAAAAATAAATGTTATTTCAAATTATGAAAACAATAATGACTCGCTTGTTCTTAAGAGGTTTCGAATTCGCAAAAGCCAGAAAAAATTTAAAAAAAAAATCATTTTGTTTTTAGAGATAAAATAAAAAAATCAAGTGTGGATCGAGTTAATGGTGAACGCTTTGAATTCTCTGCAAGAACCAGAGAGTGGAAAAAAAGAAACCCTCTTATCTTTTCTCTTGATAATTGCAACCTACCATTAAAAAGAATTCCTACATCTTTAAGAATTATTATTTAATATTATTACCAAATTTAAATATGAAGAAAAAAAGAAGATATATGATGGCTGATGGCAAACAACTCAAGCTTGAGTTGTTTACAAAAAAGAATTTAGTCTTTTTGATTTTAAGTCTATTCCTCCACGATTTCCTGTAGAGGTTGCCATTAATAGTCAAAACATCAAAAATGGAATGCAATAAGGTTATTCCTCGAGTATTAGATAAGAATCGATCGTTATTTTTGATTTTAAGCCGATACCTCCATGTCTTCAGCAATGGTTACTAATAAAAACCGAAACGTCAAAAACCCAATATAGAATGGTTATTCCTCAAGTTCTAGATAAGAATCAATCGATATTTTTGGTTTTAGCTCGATTCCTCCATGTCCTCAGCAAAGGTAATGGATAAGAAAACACGCAGTTGCTATGGTTACTTATAAAATTTCCTCCCAAGTTTTTAGCATTTCACAGAGAAGCCTATCCATTCTTACTTAAGCAAGGTTAAATGAGTTATATTAAGATGATCAAATGAATAAATTTTAAAAATTTTTAAAAAGTACTATCTTACTCTGGAGTAAACTACTTTAAAATATAATTTTATTAAAAACTTTATTTAACCTTTTTTGTTGTTCCTAAGGTACTTAATTAGGATATTAAATCTCATCAAAATTGGTTAAGTCATTTTCAAGATATTTAGAAAAAACTAAAAAAGTACTGAAATAAAGTACTAATGTTTGTAGGCCGATATGTACCAAAAACTAATCACCGCTTCATTTCGTTAAAATAATGGTAGGTTTTTAATTTCATTTCAATCGGTGAAACGGTGTGGAAAAAATCGTGGGCCAAAAAAAGATAACATCCATTTATACATCCGCACGCACTAAATGAAAAAATAGCACTTTTTGGCCTCTCGACAAGACCCCATGTAATTTTTGGCAAAACCGTCACGTGCTAAAATTTAACCTAATTGAATACTACAATTTGTGACTTTAATTGAGTCCATGGGTTCCGTAGTCTTTACCTGAGGACCCTTTGAAGTCGCGCTTGCCTCGAGACAGATTACAATACTTTCCCCATGCTTCGCATTGGATAAAGTAAAAATAAAGACTTTGAAATCTATTTTAGAAATTTTACTTAAAACATCCTTTTAAATAACACAATATGATCACATTTGTTTTAGTGTCAAAATTTTTCTATTTCAAATGCGGATAACTGATTAGATTTTAGGCTCTCTGGCTTACTAAATTGCTGTTTAAAAATCTCGAAATAATTTTGTATGAATGATTTCATAGAATATTTTAAAACGATGTTATGATAAAAGCATAAGCAAATAAAGAGGTGGTTTGCACTTTTACTTTTATTTTAAATCTCACTAATTATTCATTAAACATGTATAATTATTATTATTACAAGACGTATCACTGGCCACAAGTGGAGGATGGAAGAAAAGGGAGATTTGAATTGAAATAATTATCGGAAAAGATGTTTTTTTTATTTAATTAGTTTTTTCCTCTTATTAAAAACAATGAATGAAAAGATGATCAAGGACAGTCGATGGTGGAGAAGTAATCTCCGGAGTCGAAGCTCAAATACAATTGGTATACATTAATTCATGTAAAATAATTGGTTTAATAAAATTTAAAAAAAAAATCACTGGCCACAAAGTTTTGAATGTAATTGCAATTAAAAATAATATTAATATACACAGAGATTCTGCGTTGACCCTTTTAAATTAAAAGGAGGCACGATCCTTCGAATTGTTTGATTTTTTGAGAGAATGAAATTGATATTCTAATAAATTATTTTATAGAAAAGGACCGAATTGTCAACACAAAAACCCCCTAACCATTCAATTTCATCCAAATCGTTAGAGCCGTTTTCGATGAACCGATTCTATGTATACCGGGTGAGTTTTTTATCTTGAGACAGTCTTATAACTCAAAAACAGTGAATTATATGAAAAAAGTTTCAAATAAAAGTTTATTTATATGGTGGGGGAAACTAAACTACGCTATTGTTTGTTTACCTAGAACAAGCTTTCAAGAGTAATTCAAGGTTAAGTTCTGTTTTTTAAATAGAAACCTATATATTTGTTTACATATTTAAAACCTACAAAAAAAACTGAACAACTTTCATAAGAACTATTTTTTTATTCGACATCAAATAAGCAAAATATTAAATCAATTAGATCTCAGAAAAAACACTAATAATTATTTTTAACAATTATTCAGCTTAATTATCAAATAATAATGATTAAATAATTAATTATTAAATTGAAAAGTCAAAACAATGAAAATAAGTATTCTATTTAAATATTACTACTTACGTAAATATTCTACTTATTAGAACTACTTAAAATTCTTGAGTTTAAAAAAAGTTTATTTCTCGTGTCAAACCAGTAGATAGTTATATTGTATTACTATAATATAATAAAAATGTAATATTTTTGTTGAAGACAGAATTAAAATGGTCCTAATTTCTGGTGAATATGGAAGAAGTGTTATGGGGCTGCAATTGAAATGGATGACGGGCATTTCCTCCAGGGGGTAAAAGGGCGCCGCAGGCGAGCCTTGCAGCTAGATCACTACATAAAGCAACCATTTTACTAAATAGCTTAACTTTGGCTTCTTTTAACTTGGACAGTTCAAACAATAAATAATTCAAATAAGAAAAATATTTAGAATTTTTGAGTAAATTCAATATTTCTGGAGAACTTCACCCGTTGGTCAGCGTAAAGAGTAATAATTGTTCATTTCATTTTATCAGCCAATACTCAATTCTTTTATCTTTTACAATCACCAGGGAAAAAATAATTGAATATTCTAGCTCTTGTCAGAAATCAAACTTGAATTTGAACAATTTTTTCATTTAGAGCTTTTCATCGTAGCTAATTCATTTTTTGAACGTATAAGAAAACTTATAAATATAAATAAATAACTGTACTAATTAAAATGATCAAAATGTAGTCTGAATTTCAACTTGATTTCGGGACGTTGGTTCACCAGTATTTAGGCAACAGCTTTCACGCAGGAGAATGAAAGCTGCGTAGGAGCTAGGCGAGTCCAGTCATTAATGCAATGCTTATGGCATGTATGTATGAATGAAAGGATAATTTTTACTTAAGCTTTAAATAGGTAGAGACTTAAAGTAGACTTTACTATATAAACATTCGAGTTTTCCTGATTTACTTCCTCAGTTCTATTTTATTCATGTGATTTTGCTTTTTTACTTTATCCTATGCTGTGTCCTAATGACTACGGAACCCATGGTCTTATTCAAAGTCACAAATTGTAGTATTCAATTAAGTTGAATTTTAGCACGTGAGGATTTTGCCAAAAACTACATGGGGTTTCGTCCAGAGGCCAAAAGTGGGATTTTTTCATTTAGTGCGTGCGGATGTATGGATGGATGTATGTTATCGTTTTTTTGGCCCACGATTTTTCCACACAGTTACACCGATCGAAATTAAATTGAAAACCTAGGATTAGTTTAACAATATGAAGCGCTGATTAGTTTTTGGTACATATTGGCCCACAAACATTAGTACTTTATTTCGGTACTTTTTTAGTTTTTTCTAAATATCTTGAAAATGACTTAACCAATTTTGATGAAATTTAATATCCTAATTAAGTACCTTGGGGACCACAAAAAAGGTTAAATAAAGTTTTTAATAAAATTATATTTTAAAGTAGTTTACTCTAGAGTAAGATAGTACCTCTTTTTAATGTTTTATTTTAAATTGTTTAAAATTTATTCATTTGATCATTTTAATATAGCTCATTTAACCTTGCTTAAGTAAGAATGGATAGGCTTCTCTCTGTGAAATGCTAAAAATTTGGGAGGAGATTTTATAAGTAACCATAGCAACTGCGTTGTTTTCTTATCCGTTACCTTTGCTGAAGACATAGAGGAATCGACTTAAAATCAAAAATAGCAATTGATTCTCATCTAGTACTTGAGGACTAACCATTCTATATTGGATTTTTGACATTTCGGTTTTTATTGGTAACCATTGCTATAGACATAGAGGAATCGAGTTAAAATCAAAAATAGCGATTGATTCTCATCTAGTACTTGAGAAATAACCATTCTACATTAGATTTTTGACTCTTCGATTATTATTGATAACCAGTGCTGAAGACATGGAGGAATCGGCTTAAAATCAAAAATAACGATCAATTGTTATCTAATACTAGAGGAATAACCTTATTGCATTCCATTTTTGATGTTTTGCCTATTAATGGCAACTTCTACTGAAAACGTGGAAGAATCGACTTAAAATCAAAAAGACTAAATTATTTTTTGGTAAACAACTCAAGCTTGAGTTACCAATAAAAACCGAAACGTCAAAAATCCAATATAGAATTCTTATTTTTCTAGTACTAGATGAGAATCAATCGCTATTTTTGATTTTTAGTCGATTCCTCCATGTCTTCACCATTGGTTACCAATAACAACCGAAATGTCAAAAATCGAATCTAGAATGGTTATTCCTCGACTGTTAAATGAGAATCGATCACTATTTTTGAATTAAAGTCAACATGAACTGCAAATAGCAAGTGATATCTGATTAATAATAAAGGAATAAACATATTAATATTTAAAATGAATATGGATAAAGTTTAGCAACGATCCGTTGCAGTTTATTTTATATAACTTGGAAACAAATCTAATTTAATTTTATGTTTTTATTTCAGATCCTATACGATTGTTTTTTTATTATTATTTTCCTATTTATTTTTTTTAATGTTTATCAATATAGAACGAATGTGGGCAAATTGGTGTACGAGTAAACAAATATACACATAATATGTAGACCACTAGAAAGCTAGAAATGCAAAAACTGGAAGCGGGGTGGGGTGGATGTAGGAGGTGCAAGAGGTGGGGTCGAGGTGAGTGGTTTCGGGAGGTGGGTTCAGGGGTTACCGTGCAAAGGCTCGGTGGCTCCAGGTACTAAATATTATATCTTGAAAATGGGTTAACCAATATTGATGAAATTTAATATTCTATTAAGGACCACAAAAAATGTTATATAAAGTATTATCAGTAAAATTATATTTTAAAATACCTACTTTACCCTAGAGTATGATAGTACTTTTTTAAATTCTTTATTTGTTAATACTTTAAAATTTATTCATTTGATCGGTTTAGCATACATCAAACATGTAATGTAATAAAATGTTATTCCTCTAGTATTAGATAAGAATCGATCGTTATTTTTTATTTTAAGTCAACATGGATTCCAAATAGCCAGTGATATCTGATTACTACAATAATAAAGGAATAAACAAACATATTAATATTTCTAATATTTTGATAAATTCTTGAAACGATCCGTTTCAGTTTATTTTTATTTTTCTAATATACGTTTTTTATTATAGATTTTTGTTTATAAACGATTTTAATTATTTACATATAATGTATAAATAAATAGAAAGAGAATGTGAAAGAAATGTGAAAATGAAAACCAACGTAAAATGATTCGACAAAGTACGAAACTTTCGAGAAATTTGATTAGTTTTCATTTTGGAATTCGCAATAAGAATGTGCAATTTCACAAAAATACAAACTCTAGTGATTATATATTTATAGAGATATATATTAGAATCTCAATATAAAGTTGAATTTACCTTTGAAGGGCTGCTGGAAGCCGTAGATTCTGCCCGGCCTCCTTCTCGTCGCCAACTGAAAAGAAAAATATATTAGTAAAATCCCATTGGGCTGATAACGTGCTTGGACAATTCTCTGAAATGTTATTTTAATAAACCAACAGAAACTTTAATGCAGGGTTTCCCAACTTTTTCTCTTTTACCATGACTAGCGGACCACTAAAAATAAAACAAGAAAAATCGCTTTTAATATTTTTATTCTAATAATTAAATAGGTCTATTTTGTTGTATCTATGTTTATTTAATTTTAGTGAGATCTAATGATAAAAAAAAGACCACTGGAAAATTCACCTAGTACAACAAACATTAACATTAATTAAAAAAAAACTATTAAAAATACAAATATATTGATGAAAGCAGTCCACGGTGGTTGTAAAAAATAAGACTATAGAGGTTTTATTATTTTACATTTATTTGTTAAAACCGACGTTTCGGAGATTTATTCTCTCCTTCTTCAGGGTAACAAAAATTCAATGAAAGTAGTTCAAAAAATAGTTACTTTCTGTCTCTTCTCTCTTCTTGAACTACTTTCATTGACTTTTTGTTACCCTGAAGAAGGAGAGAATAAATCTCCGAAACGTCGGTTTAACAAATAAATGTAAAATAATAAAACCTCTATAGTCTTATTTTTTACAACCACCGTGGACTGCTTTCATCAACATCCAATTGCATATTTATACCAGTCCGTCTCCTAAAGAAAATACAAATATATTTTTAAAAAATAACAAATATCATAGTATAATTTATTTTTTTATGTTTAGCTCCTTCGTATTAATAATATAAAATTTTGAAATGGATAAATGAAATTTAATAAATGATCATGTTGAATTATTTAGTATTGTAAGTTACTAGTTTTGCCATTGTTTGGCTCATCAGGCCTATTTACATTTTTTGTTTATAAAATTTTTTTGGTTTAACAACACATTTCACTGGGAAATCACAGATAACATATCACAACAGATCAGGTTTTATCCATTCACGGACCAGTTCCAGAAAGAATACATTCGACGAGAGACAGTCCAAGAGTTTTTTTTTTTTGGGGCTTTTCGGCCTTTCTAGCCATAAGCCTAATTACGATACTAGTTATATTTTTTTTTAAATTTGTCTCTACCCCAGTCCAAGAGTTAAAAAGTGTTAAATATTTAAAAATAGTGTCTCCATGTCAAATCACATCCCTAAGGGACGATCCACCATGATTGACCCTTAGGAATGTGATTTGACATGGAGACACTATTTTTAAATATTTAACCACTTTTAACTTTTGGACTGTCTCTCGTCGAATGTATTTTTTCTGGAACTGGTCCGTGAGTGGATAAAACCTGATCTGTTGTGATATGTTATCTGTGATTTCCCAGTGAAATGTGTTGTTCAACCAAAAAATTTTATAAACAAAAAATGTAAATAGGTCTGATGAGCCAAACAATTACAAAACTAGTAACTTACAATACTAAATAATTCAACATGATCATTTATTAAATTTCATTTATCCATTTCAAAATTTTCTATTATTAATACGAAGGAGCTAAACATAAAAAATAAATAATATTATTTCTCACTCCTAAACACTAAAATACTCTATAAATATCATAGTGATAATGATAATGAAATATATTTATTTTTAAATTAGACAGATATCAGGAATTAATTGAGTTATTGAAACCTCAAAAAATATTCACTTTCACAACAAACACACATTCACAGACACACAAGATTTCTACTTACCTAAAAGGATAATAAATTGAAATAAATAAAATTATATTTAATGTCTTCTGTAATTCTATGCATATAATTAATATAAGGGATGAAGGTTTGTTTGTTAGTGAGGGGTGTAGACAGCTGAGAAGGTGTATGGGGCCGAGAGGCCATTTTGTATTATTCCCAGTCGATGTTTCATCCGACACTACCTGACACATACTGGACCTTATACCTATCTCTCCCCCCCCTTATATACCTATCCTCACTATCCCTACGCCCTCTTTAACCCTCTCACTGTCCCTATCTCTCCCTATTTACACCCCACTACCGTCCCTATCCTTCCCCCTCTTATATACCCCTCGAGAGCAATTAGTGAAAGCTATTCTTAACTTATCTATAATCTTAATCGGCTTAGAATAGTACGTCATATATTTTCACTTATCACTTTTTAATTATTTAACCGTGACCAGTGCTGATATCTTTCTTCACTTTAAGAGTGAAAAATATTATATTTAAAAATAAAAGTAAGCTAAAATATACTATAACAGAGGACTTGCCAAAGAATTAACTTATCCCAGAATTAAACAAAGCGCGAAACGAACACAGATTTGCTATCTTAAAATATGATAAATTAATTATCAAAGATAAATCAATGCATTCTAATTATAAAAGTAATAACGAAAATAAAAAAAGCCCACTGGAAAATTCACATAATACAGCAAATATTAATACAAAAAATACGATTAAAGAAACAAATATATTTTTAAAAGACAACAAATATCATACTGATAGTTATAATGATAATGAGCATGGAAAAATGACAGCTTCTCTAAAAAATATGAACGTGAAATAATCTCTGCATAATGAGAGAAATCAAATGAAAAGTGACAATTGAATGACTGATTATGGAACTCGGGAACTATGAATTGAACCTCTGAATTGGATCGTTTGATAGATTTCTAAGAAATGTCGCACATCCACCTTATCAAAATGACTCACTGTGTGAAATTGTTAGGAACTCCAAAGAAGAGGAGAGGGGGCTCTCTTTAAAAAAATTATTATTATAAAAAAATTTATTTAAAAAACCCAGTTAGCTTAATTTACTTTGTGAGGATGCTAAAACAAAAAATAGAGTTATTATTTCTTTAGGGCAGGGTTTCCCAACCTTTTTCCTAGCGCTGACCCCTTAAAATAAAATAAGAAAACCCGCTTTTAACCCTGGAGTGGTCGCGCGGTGTCTCAGAGACGCCAGGGACATTTATTTTGTTAATAACTTTTAAGGAGTTCGGTGTTGGTTCTAGGTGAAACATTTTAATATAATAATAAAACTAAGATACGAGGTAGGTTTCACAAAAAAGAAATAAAACAAAAACTTAGTTTTCTTAGACTCCTGATGATGGGCTAACCCCCGAAATATATCGAATTCAAAACTCAATTTTGTTTTATTTCTTTTTTGTGAAACCTACCTCGTATCTTAGTTTTATTATTATATTTATTTTGTTCGCTGTTTTTTTAAAAAATTGATATACTGACTTGTACTTTCATCTACCTCCCTATAAACTAAATACAATTACTTGGAAATGATAAAAATGGAGTAAGTTTTATTTCAGTGCTAAAAAGAAGATGTTTTGTGTGTAAATTTGCATCACAGGAGTCTAGAAGACGCCACGCGACCTTATATGTAACCAAAAGTAAATATTTAAAAATTTATTTAATTTAGTATTTTTAATTTTTTATTGGCAACAACTGAATGGAGGGTCCGCTGGGCAGCTATTTGAGATTTAATAGATACAATTTTGTACTTCTCTAATTGTCAAATTTTAAATCTGCCATCCTCTTGAAAAACATCAATTTAAGTTTTCAAATCTTAATTAAAAATCAATTTAAAAATAGTACTGATTGCTGATTTGTGCTGCTCACTAAATGAAACAATTTCATTATAAACTTTATCTACTAGTATATATATATATAAAATTAAGGTTTTGTCTGTACATTGATCCAAATCACGCCAAGTTGGCAAGGAGGTAATTATGATTTGAACTACTTTCATTGACTTTTCGTTACCCTGAAGAAGGAGAGAATAAATCTCCGAAACGTCGGTTTAACGAATAAATGTAAAATAATAAAACCATTATAGTCTTATTTTTTACAACCACCGTGGACTGCCTTCATCAACATCCAATTGCATATTTATACCAGTCCGTCTCCTAAAGAAAAACGCTATTAATGTTTTTTAAGTTATTTGTGCCGGAACCACTTTATGTATCTTTCATTGTATCAACAACCATGGCCTCTTCATCAGTCTATTAGAATTTATTCACACAACACATCAATCGCTGTGAATCAGTTGTAATAGACTGATGAAGAGAGCAATACTATAGTCTCGATCCGAGAGTAGCAGAATTAACGAGGCTGGCGCACATATGTCAAGATTTTGGGGTGTCGGAATTTTGACATTCGGGATTTTAGATTCCAACCGTCCGTGATAAACACTTGAGTATTCAATCAATGGCTGGACACGCCTAGCTCATACGCAGCTTTCATTCTTCTGCGCGCCATATGTTGCCTAAGTACAGGCGTACCAACGTCATAAATCAAGTTCACATTCAGATTACATTTTGAGGATTTTAATTAGTACAGTTATTTATTTATATTTGAAATAAATAAACCAATTAATTTTAAAAGTAAAAGTACAAAACACTTGTTTATTTGCTTATGGTTTTATCAAAACAACGTCTTAAAATATCATAAGTAATCATTCAAACAAAATTATTTTTGGGATCTTTAAACAGCAATTTTGAAGATCTTAAAAATCTAGTCATTTCTCTGCACTTAAAATAATAGGTGCGTGCAAAAGTTCGTGTGAAGTTTGAATAGATGGAGTTATGAGCATCGTAACGTGTGTCATTAATGCCTACTCCTACATATTATATATCCTTGGAAAGGTGACGTCTTCAGCTTTCATTTAAAAAAATATTTGTTTTCATACAAACTGCTTCGATAAATATCACTTTAAAAATGAATATCGATAAACTGCATTTACGGCATGTTATGCTTTACGAGTTTCGGAAGGGAATAAACGTTGCCGCAGCCGTGAAAAACATTCAAGATGTTTATCAGGATCAAGGACCAGCTAAACGAACTGTGGAAAAATGGTTTGCTAAATTTCGGCGCAGAGAATTTAACCTTGAAGACGATGAATGAAGGTGATGCTCTCAATTTGGTGGGATTGCAAGGGCATAATCTATTTTGAGCTTCTCCCTGCTGGCGAAACGATTGATTCGGACAAGTACTGTCGCCAATTAACCAATTTGAATCGAGAAATCAAAGAGAAACGTCCGATTTTGTCAAATCGCAAGGGAGTCATCTTTCATCAGGACAAAGCCAGAGCACACGTTGCGAAAAAGACGCTTTGCAAGCTGAAGAGCCTGAAATGGGATGTCCTAATGCATCCACCGTATTCTCCTGATATCGCACCATCTGACTACCACTTGTTCCAGTCATTGCAAAATTATTTAAATGGAAAAAACTTTGACTCTTTGGAGGCCTTATAAAATGGCGTGTCTTCGTTGTTCGAATCTAAACCGCGCAGTTTTTATGATCGAGGCATCCGTCTGCTGCCAGAAAGTTGGAAAATGATTATAGAAATCGATGGAGAATATATCATTGATTGAATAAAGATTTTTGTTTGCCTAATCGCTGTGTGACTTTTACTCACAAACTCCGCACGAACTTTCGCACGCGCCCAAGAAAAATTTTACACCAAAACAAATGTAATCATATTGTGTTATTTATAACGACGTTTAAGTAAAATTTCTAAAATATATTTCAAAGTCTGCATCAGCTATTATACATTATATCTTTTTTTCTTCTTATTTGAATTTAATTTAATTTTTCTGTATGAAATTGTTTTTTCATTAAGAGACCATACGATATTTCTTTTTGTTTGTTTTTTCTGTTTCCATTTAATTTAATACTTTATTTTCCATTATCCAATATTGAATAGAAATCCTTGCAGAATCCCAACGAGTAATTTGCAATTTGTTTGCCTGGGATTAAATTACCCTTTATTCAAAATAATCCCATTCCAATTTCTATCTCTACCTCTATATATATATACCTATACACTCTACTTTCTCTCTTTCTATGATATTATTAATTTATTTTTAAAAAACATTAGAATCGGCGGCCTGTATTTTCAAATTGAATATGTATTATCTACCTGTACGAATTAACAAAGAAAACAATTATTTACTAATCGAAAGAGAAATTTAAATACAACAAAAATGTTGTGATTGTGCCACATGACTTTCACTTACAGCTTCACGTCTTTGAAATTGCCCATCTAAATATAAAACTTCAAATAATTTTATAAGCATTTATGTGCCTCTCTGTTTGTTATATTTCCCTAAAATCTCATAACTTTTACGAATTAACCTTACGCTCAACCCCTTTTAGTCGCCTCTTACGACAAGCAGGGGATACTGTGGATCAATTCTAACCCCCGATCCACAGGGGGAATAAGAAAATAACCAATTTTAAAAATACTTAGCTCTCAATAGTCGATGGAAAACATACAGATTTTATAAGCGAAACGTGACATTAAGTTGCACTTTAGTAACACTGTGAAGTTACCAATTTTCAGCTTATAGATAATTCTCCATATAATAATGACAGACGGACAGACATACATTGTAGTGATACTGTAGTGCCATCAGTTTTTTCTGATTATTCCTGGAATTAATGAAATTATTCCAAAAAAGATATGAGTGCGAATTTTCAACAAAAATAGAAGTGGATCGAAATTCTATTACAATATTCTACTAAGTAAAAAGGATTATTACACTTTTTTTTAGGGAGAAGGTTTTTTCCCCTTCCTGGCTTTTGGTCAGAACCATTTAGCCAATCACATTCTTTGTATTATTTTATAATTTTAAATATTTACACTAGCCCTTAGTACAAATCTCTGAAGAGCCATCACAACTTTTTCACTGCACTCACACAGGGACAAAAGATAATCACTATTTATTGGGAATTTTACACTTTCGTTGATTTCACAGTATAGCATTTGTTTGTTATTATTATTATTATTATTATTATTATTACTTGATTATTACACTTGTTAGTGATAGAATAAAAATCAAGACAAAGTATTTCAAAATAGAATAAAATATTTGTAAAATAGCTCAAAATGTAAGATTTTAATGATTCGATTCAAATACTAAAATTATTATTAGTAATATATTATTACATTTGAATGAAAATGTAGATATAAAAAGTCTGAAACATGCCAAAAACAAATCAATAAATTTTATTTATCGTATTCAAGCCAAACTTTTATGAGCATTTTTTTTTAATGGCATTTACTTAAGGAAAAATATGCTATTTTGTTTTTTTTAATCGGCCATTAAAATAACATTGATCCAGACTGCAGCATCTGGGCTCGCGTCTAAGTGATTAGAAAGCAACAACCCCTCAGGGAAATGGATTTTTAGCAAAAACATCAAACAACTTAAAAGGAGATTAGATATTAAAAACGATTCTTTTTTTTTTAAATATTTTTATATAAATATAAATAGGAAGGGAATATGGTAAAAGTTTTATAAGTTTTATTTTAAAAAATAAAACTTTTGTATTACTTATATAAAAAAGAAAATCAATGTTTGAAAGACTGCAAAAAGGGTTTCCATCATTGGCGTAGTTAGGGAATTTTCCTAGGGGGACAGCCACAGTGGCGCCGCCAGGATTGAGCGAGGTGAGGCGACCGCCCAACCAAATTTTCGTTGAAAAACTGGAATTTTTGCAAAAAATCGCAGTTTTAGCTTCATAAAATTAAAATTACTCATCCTAGGAACTTGATTTCTATTTCATTCTCTAGAAAATTTTATTACCTTGAACGTTTACTTGAACCACTTTTTTTATATAAATCGTAGATTTATAGATATCCTACATTTTCCGGACAGGATATGATACGAATCCTCAAAAGGGTCATGGAAAATGCTGGATATATATAAATCTCAGAGTTTTAACAAAAAAGTGGTCCAAGTGAACGTTCAAGTCAATAAAATTTCCTACAGAACGAAACTTTTTTTAAAGAAATAACCAATTTAACCGTAATTTTAAGCAAAACCTTTTTCCTAGATAAATAACTTATCATATTTGTTTGCATTATTATTTAATTTATTAATAATATTGGTCAGTTTACAATTAAAACTAAAGTACTTCATCAGTTGATTGAATGATCATGATGAAGTGGTGAAATGTATGTGTATTACATTGCTACCAACATTACTGCTGGTTGCCGACACTGATATCAAAGATAATACATTAATTTATTTAATTTATTTTTATTCTATAGAAATAAAAACTTAATTTTTTTAAACAAATTAACCAATTTAACCCTAATTTTAACCAAACCCTTTTTTCCTAGGCAAATAACTTATTATATTTATTTATTTAATTTATTTTCATTCTATAGAAATAAAAACTTAATTTTTTTAAACAAATGAATCTACTCTATTTTACCTTAATTATAAGCAAAACCTTTTTTCCTAGGCAAACAACTTATAATATTTATTTATTAAATTTATTTTCATTTTATGGAAATAAAAACTTAATTTTTTTAAACATCTGAACCAATTTAACCATAATTTTAACCAAAACCTTTTTCCTAGGCAAGCAACTTATAAAATTAAGTAATGGAGAGGGATTCAGCCAATGGGTAGCCTCTGCTGAATAAAAACTCCCAATTATGGAAAACGTTTCGGCTTTAATTAAATAATGCCATCATTAGTTCCTAAGAACTGAAAAAAGCGATAGAGCACACATGTAAAATTACAATAAATTTTTTTACAAAAAATCTAAACTTGTTAATTACAAAAATTATATCTTACAGTATTAGCGACACAATTAATTTTATAAATAAATTGTCCGCAGGCAGAGTTGTGGTGGATTTTATCATAATATACAAAATTATATGAATTATAAAATGGTACATAAATCTTGGTGTGCTCTCACTTGATATACGCAACGTCTCAAGTACAAATATAGCAAATTTCAATTTCATTCAATTAATAATAATAATAAATATGACTACATTGATCTAATTAGGATCACTGACCCCTCACAATTATTCAGCAGAGGCTACCCGTTGGCTGAATCCCTCTCCATTACTTAATTATATACATATACAGCCATCAAAATTGTATAAACAACTTATAATATTTATTTATTAACTTTATTTTCATTCTATAGAAATAAAAACTTAATTTTTTTATTCATATGAACCAATTTAACCCTAATTTTAATCAAAACCTTTTTGCCTAGAAAAATAACTTATTATATTAATTTATTTTCATTCTATTGAAATAAAAACTATAATTTTGTAAACAAATGAACCAATTTAACCCTAATTTTAAGCAAAATCTTTTTTTACTCTAGTAGCGCAATGTTTCATACTAAATAGTAACTATATAGCGCCTATATAGATTTTCGAAATATATATAGTATAAAACATTGTGCTACTAGGGTAGATAGTTTATAGACAATTTGAATGATTGTCGTCTAAAGATTCAAATCCTTTTTGAAATTTACATTGGTATTATTCCAATTCCTCTTCTATTCTTCCGTCTAACTCATTTCAATGAACCTAATCCGCTAAGCCTCTTTAAAAGTTCAAGTGATGATGAATTACTCGTATAATATCAATTGAGCGCTAAAGATTTTCTTTATCCCACCAGACCGAGATGGTTTCTATATTTTTTTTTATTTTATTCTCGCTAAGGTTTCGAAATGAATTATAGCTTGGCTGGCTGGTGCCTAAAGAAAGATGTCCGTTTGTTCCTACGCTCTGGTAATCAATTTTATCAGGCGTGATTTATTTATTACACATTTCACTTTGATAGTTGTGTTGGAAACTTATTTTCTGCATGTTTCATTTCTAATTGTTTGATGAAGTGTAGCTTGAGCAGGTAAAGACAGACGAAAACACACACACACACATATATATACACACAGGGAACTGCTCAATTAAACACCAAAGTGTTAGTTACACTCTCAAACTTGTGTGGTGTTAAATTAACATTTAACACATAATCAAAATAAAATAATTTCATTATATGGTTTTCAAAATGTCATCTGGAAAATTGTTTAATTAAATTAGTTAAATAAATAAATAAATCTGTATTCCTCGGCCTGCTTACAGCCTCATGTTCTCGGTGGCTAGGTCCTCCGAACATCAATACAATCTAGCTACAATACATTAATAACAAACATCAATACAAATCAACTACAACAATTTAACAAATAATAAACAAGTACAAAAAAAAAGAAAAAATAGAAATGTAAGATCATTACCAAATAACATGACAATAGATTTCCATCAAAAGACAAAAAGTAATTTACAAATTCCGCGTAAAAACACGATCCCAGGAGCAAGCGACACATTAGCCATCCCGGCATTTGCCATAAGTAGTTAAGAAAACCTGGTAAAAACCTTAGCAAGGATGGTATGACCTCTCTCTACCTCAGCTAATATCTACTTGTGAGAACTAAATAAAATTTTGTACAACTCTAGGACTTTAGGACTTGAAAAAATTTATAATTGATTTAATCATAGGAGACAGAGGACTATAATCCCAAGCAGTAATAAATAGACTGTTCCACAAATCAATGCCAGATCCTACAAATGAATGCGGGGATTCTACAGTAACTGTGGCGCCGCGATCTGACGATGAATTATTATAGTACTCACCAAAATAAGATGAAAATGGAGAATACCATTTTTTTAGATTTCGCTTAGTTTTCAAGATAACGAGTTTAAAAAATACTGTTTTTGTATTTATTTTCTTTTATTTTTCAATTGTTTTTTTTATAGACACCACGGAAACAATATCACGGATTCCGTGTGGCGCCGCTATCTGACGACGGATTCTTTTAGAACTAGACAGAATAAGTCGGAAAGTAAAAATAAAATTTTAAACTACAAATTTGAACTGAAATAGAGTTTATGGACTGTGAAGTCTCAAATTGTCTCAAGTGAACTCCAGTGGGCGTTGGCAATTTTCACTTTTAGAACTTTTCATAGGTTCGGTTCTATTCATCATCTCTGTTCATTTAGATAAAAAAATGGGTTCCCGAACAAACTTTGAAAGGTTCGGTTAAGATATATTCAGTTCGGCTCGTATAACTTCATTTCGGGCTGATTTTTAGGCGATTAGGTTGGCGTTATGCCAGCCCGAAATGAAGTTATACGAGCCGAACTGAATATTCCTTAACCGAACTGGCAACGACTTTTAAATATTCGAATTTTTTTGGCCATTTATTGGGCTAATTATTTTTTAACTAATATTCATTTTCTAAAAGAATCCGTCGTCAGTAGTGACGCCACACGGAACACTCGTGATACTACGGTTTCCGTGGTTTCTATAAAAATAACAATTGAAAAATAAAATAAAATAAATAAAAAAACAGTATTTTTTTAAACTTGATATCTTGAAAACTAAGCGAAATCTCGAAAAATGGTATTCTTCATTTTCATCTTATTTTGGAATACTATAAAAATCGTCAGATCGCGGCGCCACAGTTTCCGTAGAATTGCCATGAATGTAAACATGCATATTAATATCTGTATTAACTAACTTGTAAGAACCAGACCTATTTAAATTAATACCATTCTTCCCTAAATCCTTATAATCTAAATAACCGTCTGAATCATCCTCATAACAAATACCACCACTGGTTTCATTCAACACCTATACTTCTAGTCCCAACCCTGGATTGACTAGCCCTTTCAACCATATTATAGGAAATGATTAGGATGATGGATGATTTTATTATGTTTGGCTCGAAGGGTTAGTTGGAAAGAGATTTGCCGGGCTTGGATGGGAGATGATCTTCAGAGATTACAATCTCCATTGGCGGCACCAGAGACAGTTAAAAATGCTATTTTAAATAAGAATTCGCACTAGGCAGTTGAAAATATGCTTTTAACAAAATAACGTCACAATGCCCGCATTTATTGCTTCTTCTTTACAGAACGTGTATACAAATTACTTCTTCGACACAAGCCGTTTCGTTCCAAATCGTTCCAAGGTGATCGCAATCACCCCGGAGAGCTGCTCATTCAATGAGTTTCAACAAGTGACAACTCACACATTACAACTGAATGATAACAACTGAATTCGCTTCGAGGAGCTGGCTTCTTTTATAACCTAATTAGCTCTAATTAGCAATTAAGCTGATTGGTTAATTCTTCCCGCGTTTTACGTGACGTATGGATAATTTTTCCCGCGCTCGATCCTTTTATAAAAGGGGCGTGTCCTTGCTGCTCACCTGTCATTTTATCGAAAGATTTTGACGGGCAAACGTCTTTCTCAAGGCGAAAATGAATCCCTATTTTCAAAAGCACTTTACAGCGAAAGAGCGGAGAATGAAATCCCACAATATTATCTATAAAAAAAATATTTTAAAAATAAACAAAATATTTACTTTAGCATCGCAGAGATTTCCTTATTCCAGCCTAATTTCAAAACCAACCCTTGCTTTTCCTATCTCTAAATAGAAAGAAGAATTAACAAACCCACCTCCCCAAAAGAGACAAAAACAGACTAATAAAAACTTACCAAAAAGCTTCAAATTCGTAAGACAGCTTTTTGTTTACCCACCAGACTTCAAAGAGACCATTTCATTTATTTCGATATATATAATTGAAGGAAAAAGTGAAATTTTTTCAAGAATCGGTACACTGTTTGCATTTTTGGTAAATAAATGATTTTAAATGATAAATGTATCTAAATCTGATATTAATTTCAATTTAATATTATTACCTAGAGTCAAAGGGCCGTTTCTAGAATAATAGAAATAAAGAAATTACCCTAGTAGCACAATGTTTCAAACTATATAGTAACTATATAGGCCCTATATAGTAACTATAGTAGTCTCGCGATATATATATATATATATATATATATATATATATATATATATATATATCTTGTTCAAAAAGCGCGATCAAAACATTTTCTCATTAATGTGTTAATTATTCTTTGATATATTAATGAGAAAATTATAAATTTATTTAACTTCATTATTTCAAAAAAGTTCAGATATTACTTTCACTTAATATTTGACAAAAATCACCTGCATTTGATTCGCGATTGAATCAAATATAGGAAACATACGATTAATTAATGGCAAGCACCTAACATACGCGCTAACAGATCGGGCGCTCTGGATTGGGAGATTTCAAATTCATTTGGTGATCCATCGAAGTGTTATGCGCGCTAAACGCGATAATGACATTGGCTTATAGCTAAATGGATCATATCTTTACTTGACCATACAGGGTATGGTCAAGTATTGTAATCGAATTCGTTTAAATAAATTTTACCATTGACTTGTATTCAATTTCGACTTATCTAGGTCAGTTACCTTCTGTTTCTCCTGAAGATGGGTTAGTCACCCGAAATATATATATCGAGATTAAAGATTCTCCAAAAATAAATTCGTTTTATTTTTTTATATCTTAATGTGAAACCTACCAATTATTTTTATGTAATAATTTTAATCAATAGGACCCCAAAAGTCTAAAAATAAAAAAAATTAACTGCCCAAAATGGGGGGAGGGGTGTAGGGTCAAAAAATGAAAATCTAGAGCCCTTGTTCCAAACTCAACCAAATTTTGTATACATAATCAGTGGACTCCCAGAAGTCTAAAAATGCAAAAATTAACCGCCCAAATGAAGGGGGGGGGGGTGTAGGGTCAAAAATGAAGATCTAGTCTCTTGTACCAAACTTCACCAAATTTTGTATACATAATCAGTGTGACCCCAGAAGTCTAAAAATACAAAAACTAACCGCCCGAAATGGGGAGAGGTGTAGGTTCAAAAAATAAAATTTAGTCTCTTGTAGCAAACTCAAACAAATTTTGTATACATAATCAGTGGGACCCCAGAAGTCTAAAAATGCAAAAATCAACCGCCCGAAATGGGGGGGGGGGGTTTAGGTTCAAAAAATAAAATCTAGTCTCTAGTACCAAACTCAAACAAATTTTGTATACATAATCAGTGGGACCCCAGAAGTCTAAAAATACAAAACTAACCCCCCGAATTGGGGGGTGTAGGTTCAAAAAATAAAATCTAGTCTCTTGTACCAAACTCAAACAAATTTTGTATACATAATCAGTGGGACCCCAGAAGTCTAAAAATGCAAAAATCAACCGCCTGAAAGTGGGGGGAGGTAGGTTCAAAAAATAAAATCTAGTCTCTTGTAGCAAACTCAAACAAATTTTGTATATATAATCAGTGGGACCCCAGAAGTCTAAAAATGCAAAAACTAACCCCCAAAATATGTGGGGGAGTCAAAAAATGAAAATATAGGCCCTTGTACCAAACTCATCCAAATTTTGTATACATATTCAGTGGGCACACAGTAATCTAAAAATGCAAAAACTAACCCCCCATCCCTACATGATTATAAATAATTTTATTAAATATTAAATATAAGTGAGTGGTAAGGTTGTATGGTAAAGTCAAGTGATTGTCCACACCAGAACACGTCAACTTATTTCATTCTCTCTTGGTCCAGAGTTAAGACTCAGCAGACTCCAATAGCTTCATCCACGCGATATATATCTTGTTCAAAAAGCGCGATCAAAACATTTTCTCATTAATGTGTTAATTATTCTTTGATATATTAATGAGAAAATTATAAATTTATTTAACTTCATTATTTCAAAAAAGTTCAGATATTACTTTCACTTAATATTTGACAAAAATCACCTGCATTCGATTCGCGATTGAATCAAATATAGGAAACATACGATTAATTAATGGCAAGCACCTAACATACGCGCTAACAGATCGGGCGCTCTGGATTGGGAGATTTCAAATTCATTTGGTGATCCATCGAAGTGTTATGCGCGCTAAACGCGATAATGACATTGGCTTATAGCTAAATGGATCATATCTTTTACTTGACCATACAGGGTATGGTCAAGTATTGTAATCGAATTCGTTTAAATAAATTTTACCATTGACTTGTATTCAATTTCGACTTATCTAGGTCAAGTTACCTTCTGTTTCTCCTGAAGATGGGTTAGTCACCTGAAATATATATATCGAGATTAAAGATTCTCCAAAAATAAATTCGTTTTATTTTTTATATCTTAATGTGAAACCTACCAATTATTTTTATGTAATAATTTTAATCAATAGGACCCCAAAAGTCTAAAAATAAAAAAATTAACTGCCCAAAATGGGGAGGGGGTGTAGGGTCAAAAAATGAAAATCTAGGCCCTTGTTCCAAACTCAACCAAATTTTGTATACATAATCAGTGGACTCCCAGAAGTCTAAAAATGCAAAAATTAACCGCCCAAATGAAGGGGGGGGTGTAGGGTCAAAAATGAAGATCTAGTCTCTTGTACCAAACTTCACCAAATTTTGTATACATAATCAGTGTGACCCCAGAAGTCTAAAAATACAAAAACTAACCGCCCGAAATGGGGAGAGGTGTAGGTTCAAAAAATAAAATTTAGTCTCTTGTAGCAAACTCAAACAAATTTTGTATACATAATCAGTGGGACCCCAGAAGTCTAAAAATGCAAAAATCAACCGCCCGAAATGGGGGGGGGGTGTTAGGTTCAAAAAATAAAATCTAGTCTCTAGTACCAAACTCAAACAAATTTTGTATACATAATCAGTGGGACCCCAGAAGTCTAAAAATACAAAAACTAACCCCCCGAATTGGGGGGGGGTGTAGGTTCAAAAAATAAAATCTAGTCTCTTGTACCAAACTCAAACAAATTTTGTATACATAATCAGTGGGACCCCAGAAGTCTAAAAATGCAAAAATCAACCGCCTGAAAGTGGGGGGGAGGTAGGTTCAAAAAATAAAATCTAGTCTCTTGTAGCAAACTCAAACAAATTTTGTATATATAATCAGTGGGACCCCAGAAGTCTAAAAATGCAAAAACTAACCCCCAAAATATGTGGGGGAGTCAAAAAATGAAAATATAGGCCCTTGTACCAAACTCATCCAAATTTTGTATACATAATCAGTGGGCCCACAGTAATCTAAAAATGCAAAAACTAACCCCCCATCCCTACATGATTATAAATAATTTTATTAAATATTAAATATAAGTGAGTGGTAAGGTTGTATGGTAAAGTCAAGTGATTGTCCACACCAGAACACGTCAACTTATTTCATTCTCTCTTGGTCCAGAGTTAAGACTCAGCAGACTCCAATAGCTTCATCCACGCGATATATATCTTGTTCAAAAAGCGCGATCAAAACATTTTCTCATTAATGTGTTAATTATTCTTTGATATATTAATGAGAAAATTATAAATTTATTTATACTATCCGTTTCCAAATGAACAACTTTTATAATAGTCTTTCGACAAATTATAGGAAACTACACCCCGTATGGTAAAGTAAAAATGGTATGAAAATACTCTTGGCGTTTTGAAATTTTAGGGATACGCAGCATCCACAGCATCCACGGCCCGCATGGCACTGATATTTATGTTTGTTTCCATCAAGCAGTGATTTCTCTTTATAATAAATATTTTTTCGCATTTTCAGGTGGATTTAAGTAATTTCCACAGAATTTGAATAAAAAGTGTTAATCCTTTATCTCTAATTCATATAGAATTCCATTTATATAAACATTAATAAAGATTTAGAAAATACAAATTCAGCAAATACGGGGATCAAAAAGGTTTTGAATAACAACAAACAAATAAATAAATAAATTAGCTACCCCCGGCTGAGTAGGTATATCTATATATAGGTACGTTAGTCATAAATCTGTATTTATACCCAAAGAGAGAGAAAGAGAAAGGGATCGATGCTCAAAGTGCCAAGTTATAAATGGGCTAATATTTCATTCAATTTGGCAAAAGTTTGCCCGTCGCAGGGAATCTTAAGGATAATCCCGACCCTCTGGTCTGCTTTTTAGACCAACCTGTTAATGGCCTGGGATTTTTGTGTCTTCTTTCTCTTTTCAAATGACTCTGATTAATATTAGACAATAATGAATGAGTCGTCTATTTTACGTCATTATCATCTTCATTGAGTAATAGAATGGAACGAAAATGTCCTTTTTTTATTTTGTATTTGTAATAGAAGCCAAAATTTGCATTTTAGGTTCATAAAGAAAGGATAAAATCTGATTGCCTTATTTCAATATCTTAAGGTGCCAAAAAGAGCTTTAATTTTGTTAAAAATTTGAAAGTTTTGAAAAAAATTATTTTTTGAAAAATGTTTTTAATGTTCTTCTGCATGTATTTATTTGTAGAAAATGTAGTTGTAATACAAGAAAACGATATAAAAATTATTTATATTACAAAATAGCAACTTATTGGAAAGTTATTCGAAATAATAGTAAAAAATTGCACTTTCATCAAATCGTATTGTTCTTGCGGCACCTCAAGATTTGATATAATCACTGACAGCACAAACAAAAATTAATTAGTGGTACAGTTTCCAACACTTTTTTCAGATAGGTGTCGCATGAAATTTCAATTAAATTATCAACTTCTTGTTCACTAAGATTAAACATTTCTTACTTTTCAATTTTGACAGAAAAAGGATATTTAATCCACATATTTTTTGAAAGAATATCCGGAAAGTAGTCTTTAAAACTATTTATTAGCTCCGAAAGATGTTTTGAATTGAAACTGATAGTGTTTCTAGATAAATCGCCTTCATCATAGTTTGTATGGGTTTCAATAAATTTATGTAATAAGTAATTTTTGGGGACGGGCTGATAAGTGAAATTGAGTGGATATGGATAAGGCAGTCCAAAAAAAAAAGAAGATAATTTACACTAAAATTTACATAAAACCGACGTTTCGGAGGCTATTCCCTCCTTCTTCAGGGGTTTGAAAATTCAGTGAAAGAAATCCAATGCGATATTCCCCTCTGTCTTCTCTTTCAGTGGCAGTAACAATAATATATTGTATTTCATTCTCAGCAGAATTATAATGTCAAAACCCTGAAGAAGGCGGGAATAGCCTCCGAAACGTCGGTCTTAAGAATAAAAAGATAGTGTAAATTATCTTCTTCTTTTTTGGACTGCCTCATCGATATCCACTCAATTTATGTAATGTTTCAAAATATTTAAAATTTCCTTTGAAAGTCGTTGTTTCCACAGTCAATTTTTTTCATTATTGCAGAGACTATTTCCGATACTTTGAAAATATATAAATCAAAGCCTTGCAAAATTCAATTCAATTCATTGAATGTAACAAATATGTGTTTTTGCAATTTTTTTCGAGACCCGGCAAAACTTTTCTACGGCCCCGTGCCGGGTCGCGATCCACACTTTGGGAAACGCTGGTCTATCCTGTCATCACCTCAAGAATGTCCCTGTCCACTGGTCCAGTCAATTTTTTCTTCCAATTCTGTCTGTCAAAGCTTGTGTCTGTCTTCATTTCCATGCATATTTTTGCATGGTCAAACGTCTCTTTATCTTTCCCACACTATCTACACAATATGTTTTTTGTCCCTCTTTAGGCGATGCCACATCTTGGTCTTGTCCATTTCTTATTGACTATTTCCTGTACTCCTTAAGATAGTCTTCCATAAACAGCTCTTTTTTGATATTCTTGTAGTATGGGCAGTTTGTGGATGAGTCCTCACTATTCCAGTCATTTTGTATCATTTTCTTGGTCTGTTATTAAAAGACTCTTCATTGTTCTCGAAGTTTAATCTTCATTTTCGTCAATAGAGGAATACAGCATTATCGGATTAACATTATCATACGATGCACTTTATTATTATTTCAAAATTACTTAGAAGAGTTAAAAGTAGTTTTAATTGTTTAATTTATTCTTCCAGAACGTAAGTGACTGTAGATTTACAGTAATTCTATAAATTTCAAGGGCTGCTAATTTTGATAATATGTACTATATTTCAATATATTTTCGAGTTCAAAAAATGTCATTTATTCAAATTAATTATAATTATTATCTTAAAAATTGATTCAGCATGTGCTATTTTAAAATAGCCTACACAACATTGATTCGTCGTCGTTTTCCAAGAGGCCGAACCTAATATAATAAATAAATAAATATTATTCAGTTTAAGAATATAATAGAAAATCAATAAATAGGATATCTTTCTTTATTTTTCTTTCTCAAATTTAATTTTAAATATTTAAGGTTTATCTCTCTTAAAACGAAAGACCAATTTTAACATTAATGAAATTGCGTGGAAGAAACAAGCGTTTGTAGCCATCTGTAGCTTCTCTCTCTCTCTCTTTCATCCATTAAATTCTCTCTTTATCTCTCTCTCTCCTTGTTTCAGGTGAAGGTTTTTTCCTCCGAGTGCTCAATTATCCGTCGCTATTCAATGAAAAAGTAACTAAGCATTTGTGTGTATTTAACAATAAATCATCTCTACTCTCTGTGTAATTATTATGTATTAATAAATATAATAATAGGGTACGAAATATACACGATTATACTGAGTAATTACAAAATATATATGTAGCTATTATTATTTTTTTTTGTTAGGCGACAATGGTGTAGGTCCTTGGTAAAACTCATCTATATTTATATAAAATTAAGGTTTTGTCTGTCCATTGCTCCAAATCAGGCCAAATTTTGGATGCACACGTTTCAAGCAAAGTTATGAACGAAAACACCCTCAACAAAATTCCTGTCTGTTTGTATGTCTGTATGTCTGTATATCTGTCTAGTCGAATTTCTGTAGGATGGTATTCGGTCCGTTCTTGGTCAAAAAGTTGCGGTTGGCGTCTCAAAGCCAAATCATTAAACAAAATGTCTTAAACGGATTCATAAGCGATGTTCAATTTCTTTGTCAATTTACAGTTTTTAGCCATCATTTCTTTGATTTTTCTCGACGTTTTAGTCTGCTTTTGATGTCGACTGCGTTCGTCATATCTCGACAGAGTAACACTACTTTAATATTTTCCCACCGTTTTTAACTCAAAAATTAATACTAACTCGTTGATGCAAAGACGATTTCATTTTTTAAAATTGTAAAAATCGGAAACGGCTCTGATAGACCATACTGAAAACTGAGTATAAAAAAATGTTTCGAGGATTGGATCAAGCGCGCTGCAGTCGATGGGGGAGTAGGCGAGAGGTGGCATGAAAGGGACATTTTTGCTGAGGAGGCTCTAGCAAATAAATAATATAACATTTTAAAGAGGTAAAAATAGAATTAAAAACTTCAATTTATTGGCTATCGAAATAAACTACAATAAAACACATTCAATTGTTAATAGTACTATATTTTGGCATTTAAGGTATGTTTCGAAAATGGGTTGTATTGAAAGGGACACGATCATTTATGAAAGGGACAGCCGCGTTAATATAAAGAAATCACCGTAAACTTTGCTACACACATACTACAATTTTTTATTAAATAGTAGTGATGAAATGTACGTCTCTTTCATAACCGTTTGTTGTGTTCCTTTGATAATTACCAAACACAAATTAAAAACATGGCCACAAAATCTACAATTCTAAATAAAAGTTTACTGATCTTTTTTTCTCGTATCTGCATGTATGTCAGCAATTATAAACAACGCTAAACTGTTTAATTTACAGTTTACAGTACTGGAAAAAAACGTTTCTAAAGAAGAGTCAAAAAAATAATTTGGTACACGATTACACACACATGCACGACATCGCCATGGTTGAAATGATAGGAGTGTTAAGTAAGATGTCAATGTATGTACATTCCAAGACGACCTTTATTTAGCGAGTTATTTGAATTGTCCCTTTCATGCCACCTCTCCCCTAATTTCAATGGGAGAATATATCGATTTTGTTGAATAAATGTGTATTTTTGATTTTCTGAATAAATTCCTGAAACTTTTTGATCAAGGTAGAAAACTATGTGATTGATTTATTTATCGAATTTCCTACGATTTTGTAAACTAAAATACTATATAATATGTTTATCTGATCAAAAACATAAATGTGAAAAAGGGGCCAAGTTCGGTGCAAACGGCTTAGCCGACAAATGAGTTGAGATGTAAACGGGTATCAAGTTCCATAGCAGTTACTTAAATCATAACTATAGGAATGTACAATGTTCTTCAATTGGCTTAAAAGAAAATTTGTTACGTTCTTTGATATTAAATTTATAACTTGGCAAGTTTTATATCTAACTAAATTGATTGTAGTATTAAATAGAACAAATAGCAAAGCTAGATTTTAAGTTCAGTTGGTTCATGTCCATTCTTTATTTAAATAAAATTAACAAATTAATAGGTGTTTTGGACAATTTTATATTTTATTAATGTGATTAATTTGTAATATAATATTAATAAAATTGTCCAAAACACCTATTAATTTGTTAATTTTATCTAGATTTTAAGCTTGTATTAAATATCATCACGTTAATTGTAATTTATTGACTATTATAACTTTCCAAGTTATAAATTCAATATCAAAAGAACCTAATAAATGTTCTATTAAATCAATTGAAGTACGTTGTTCATCCCTATAGCTATGATTTAAGCAACTGCTTTGGAACTTGGTACCTGTTTAGATCTCAACTCTTTTGTCGGCGAAGCCGTTTGCACCGAACTAGCCCCTTTGTCAAATTCATGTTTTTCGTCAGATATCATTAATTTTGAAAAGTTTTATCCTTTAATTTATCTAAATAATTAGATTTAAACACAAATATTAATAATTATTAAATATTTCTCATAAAATATCTGTTGAAAACAAGGTCGGTTTTTCATAAATTTCACCCCTACATTTCGGACCCCGAAGAAGGGAAAGTTTCGGTTTTTCAATTTTCTTCTTTATTAATGTTCAAAGCTTTACCAGTATGCCAAATTTCAGAATTCTAGCTTGATTGTATTTTCATTATATCTTAATTAAGCCTATAATAAATTTCACTTCTTCATTTTAGGCCCTGAAAAAAAGAAACTTTCACTTTTTCGACTTTTCCATTTAATTGTAGCCCAAACTCTACCAGTATGCCAAATTTTAGCATTCTAGGATAACCGGAAGTACTTTAGGTTTTTGATATGTCAGTCAGTGTTAAAAATGACACTTTTCAGAGCTTAATAACTCAAGAACTATAATAGATCTATTCATGAAATTTGGTATTCTAGGTTTTCTACTGGGTCTTATTAGGCATAAAAAATTTCAAGTGTGTAAGTCTAATATTTTTTGAATTATGGGGGGGGAGGGGGGGGGGGTCGAAAAGTAGCTTGAAATCGTTCGTGTAAAAACTGCCGTGTGTCTAGAGAACCTCATCGATTTCTTTTTAAAAAAATTTTTTTTAATAATACAGTTAGGTAAAAAAAACTTGACAATCTTTTCATGATTTGTTCAAGTTTGTTTATATGCACTATGGTAATATTTTTAACTAGCTGCAAGGCCCGCCTTTGGCGGCCCCTTGCATAACCAAGAGCCTACGCCCCCTGAACTCCCATCCCTGAGCCCTCCACTCCAGCCCCCCACCCCCTCACCCAGTTTTTGCATTTCCAGCCTTCTAGTGACCTACAGATTATGTATACAAAATTTGGTTGAGTTTGGTCCAACAGCAAGAATTTTCATTTTTTGACCCTCCCGCCCCCATTTTGGGTGGTTAGTTTTTGTATTTCTAGCTCTCTAGAGGCCCACGGATTATGTATAGAAAATTTGGCTGAGTTTGCTCCAAGGGCAAGAATTTTCATTTTTTGACCCTCACCCCCCCCCTTTGGTGGTTTTTTAGGGATTTTTTTAAACAAAAGTTGTTACCAATCACATCCCCTACAACTTTGCTCATAACAAAATTTGCCGAAGAGCTTATCGTTTAGGAGTTATTTGATAATTTCCATTAGTGTGCCCCCCAAACCTCATTTCAGGGTTAAAATATAAAAACGTTATATAGCAATAAACGTAAGTTAGAAGACATCTGATCCAAATATGAAATTTCATAATAATCCCTTTAGTCGTTTTTACGTGAATCGTGAGCAACTTTTTGTGGAACCCACTGAAACAGACATACAGAAAGAAATTTTGTTGAGGCTGTTTTCGTTCATAACTTTGTTTGAAACGTGTGCAACCAAAATTTGGCGTGATTTGGACCAATGTACAGACAAAACCTTAATTTTATATATGTGACCTTCTCCGAGAAAAGGGACCTAGTGTGTCAAAAAACGGGTTTGGACTTAAGAGTGGATTCTGGTACCTAAAAGGGTGTAGAATAAGATTATAAAAATTACTTCAAATTAACATCAGCTTAGTAACAAAATTACAAAAGAACCAAAATTGCGAAACAACTTTTGAGATATTGATAACACTCGTTATACAGTTGGCACAAGACTGAAGCGTCACTTTATTCTTTTCCTTTCTTATAGTTATTTTTACAAAAAATACGTCACCACATAGGCATGACGTCACCAAAGTCGGCACCCAATCATAACTAACCATACCAAATCGCATCTCCCAACTGAAGGTGTGTTCAAAGTGATAATGCGTTATGAAACTTTAAATGCGTTTTTCTCAAAACTTCATTTTCACACACTAGGTCCCTTTTCTCGGAGAAGGTCACATATATAGATAGTTGGAATAGGCCTCATGGTAGTAGTAGTGCAGTAGTAGGAGTAGGAATGTAAATCAGTGAGCCATTTTCAGAATATTTCCGCCCCCGGTTTCTGCTTGTTGAGGAAATAACTGCGTTGCGTGGGTAATTGAAAATCTTCTGCCGCAACCCAAAACGGATTCTCTATCGCTTCCAGAAAACATTATGAAATAAAACAGATAGGAAAACCAAATAATTGAATCATAATGGAATTCGAAACTCTTATCATATTTCCATTATTATTAAAATCCTCTCAATTGGACAGAATGGAAAATATTTTCGATATAATGGGCTTTAAAGGGGACAGGCAAAGGGCCTTGTCTCGTTTCCACAACGTTAACGTTAACGTTAACACACACACAATAACTAATGCACTCGATGATCAATAAAAAGAGATTGTCAATTATATTAAAAATATGATTTTTTAAGAGAAAGATTTTTACCTTTGAAAAAGATATAAATTCAGTCTAATCAGATTTCCCAAGAAACGTTAGAACAATGAAAGAAAAAATAAACAAATTTACTAACTTACTGCCACGCAAGGGGGGCCTCCTCTTACATTATACTACTAAATGTTTAATTCTTGTATATATAGAATCTATTTTTTGAAAATGATTCAGATTTAGATAAAAATCTCGGATTAGGGCAGATGTTCCTAAACTGTGGGCCGCGGCGCCCCGGGGAACCGCAGCCTCTTCACAGGTGCGCCGCAAAGTTAAAACTATTTCATACGTGTTTGACCTGTAACGATGATTGAGAGTATAATTCTTTTTCATGTGTTTTTATTTGGCAATTTTTTAAATATATTTCAACTCTATGTAAGAGACTTTGCATCTAATTTTATTATTAGTATCTATTAAAATAGTTAGTTTGTGTTAAGGAGAATTAAACGCTATTGATAAAACTCTTAATACTTAATCAAAATAATAGAAAATTCTTTATTTCGTGCCTGAGTTTGTTTCAATGTATCCAATGGATATGGACTTGTCTCGACATGTATCCGGGATTATTATAAAAGTGCCCAAGCTTATATTTCGTACCCATTTCTTTCAATACTAGAGTAAGACATTCTAGCCCAATTGAATTTCAGAAGAATTTATTATTTTTAAAAATTTTATTTTTTAATTATTTTTAAAATATTTTCAATGGAATAAGGGAATTATTTTTCAAAATTTCTGTAGTTTCTTTTCATTTGCTTTAAAAAAAGAAAAAATTTATCTAGATTACTTATTTTAGATAGAATGTCATTTCTTTTCTTTTCGCAGTTTTTTCTATTTAAGGTAGTTCTTTCACAAATGCAAAAATTCAAGAAGTCTTTGAAACTTAGAACATAAGTCATTAAAAGCATAATACACATACTGTTAAAATTTGAAGACGATTTACCACACCAAACATGAATTAATTACAATTAAAAATGACATTTTTAACATGGAGTAGATAGGGAAAGGGTGGGAAAATGATCATTATTTTATATTTGCTCATTGAAGGACTTTCACCATATTGATGAAAAACTAATATTTGTTAGAATAATATATTCAGAGTAACTTAAAAATAAAATTGAAATTATTTACCACGTAATTTTGATAAAAAACAAAAAAAAACAAATTGGGCGATTATTTTTAGTGGAGGGGATATAGCATGGCTTGGAAACAATCCGGCTAGTATGTGTGTATCCATATAGAGATTTCGTAGTGTAAGTGCTACAGTCATGTTAAAAAAACATAAGCTAAAATTTTAGTTCCGTTCATATTTATAGAGTGGTTACGAGGCTTGTGTGGATTGTCGCGAAAGAACCACCTTAAAGTCTAGTTACTTATGTTTTAGACAAATTAACTTTTTAAACGTTAGTTTTAATTTTTTTCTTAAAGCAATTTGAGTCGCAAAAGTTCTATAATGTAATCAAAAATGTCTTATGTTAATGTTAAGGAAAAATAATAAAATAATTTTCTAAATATGTAGAATTAACATAAGAAATTTTTGAAGGAGACAATAAAAGAGTGTGTCTTCTGCTGGAATTATAAATTTTATTTATTTATAACGAGACTATAGTTTCGCGGGCTTCATTCATAAATTAATTCGTGTGAATCCATTGTAATAGACTGATGAAGAGGGCAAAGCCCTCGAAACTATAGTCTCGTTATAAATAAATAAAATTTATAATTCCAGCAGAAGACACACTCTCTTTATTGTCTCCTTCAATATATAAAAATTCTGATACTCTCGGAAAAAAAAACTTTAAATTTAAGAAATTTTTGATTACATTATAGAACTTTCGCGACTCAAATTGCTTTAAGAAAAATATTAAAACTAACATTTAAAAAGTTAATTTGTCTAAAAAATTTTGATAAATTTTTTATTTAAGTTAATGATTAATAGGTGATTGAATAAAAATGAATCATGTGGTTGAATCAAAACAAAACAAGTGTGGTTGATTAAATTAACAATAATCAAAAACAAACAAACAAAAATACCGAATGAAGATATTAATCAAAATACTAAGGTCTCTAAAAACATATTTTTACATTATAATATAGGTATTTAATGAACATAGATATATCATTTATTTTAATAAGAATCTTTAAGGAGGTAGTAACTTGAAGGGAGTGGCAACCAATCAGGAGCAAGAGCCGAGTTAAAAGCCCCACTTTGCCTTAGATCTTGGAAACTTACATAAACATAACTTTTGTGAAGGTACTAATGGAGTTTAATCAAATCAATAACTATATTTTTTATTTATTTTTATAATATTGGCATAATACTGTTCACTTAACAATTACTACTCTAATAAGCTCTAACTAATTCCCTTAGTAGATATAGTAATAATAATAATAATAGGTAATAATAATATGATAGAGTTGGAAAGTTAAAATTATGATATAACATTTAAAGACGTCCTTCGAACACATTTATGACCATAGGGAGTGCTTTTAAAAAAATAAATATAAAAAACCCTTCGCCATATGTTGTACGAGAGTGTCTACAATCCAGGCTATAAATTTCCAAGAGAATGGCTTATATATTAAAAGTGGAGCTCTTAATTAAAAGTAGAAGGCTTAACATTTTAATGCTACCATTGATATATTTATATTTTTAAGTATATATAATATTATTTAAATTATTACCAGTATATACATAATATACTCTCGGAAAACATATAGGCATAGTTCAAGAGGAGGGGAAGGGTTTCGCGAGTTTAGTCCCCGAAAAGTAAAAAAACAAGAATAATTATTATATAACTTTTCGAGGATATTTTCTTTAGAAATGGATCTCGTTTTTACTTTACCATACAGGGTATGGTCAAGTATTGTAATCGTGCATAAAAAAGTGTTTTTTCTTTCCTTCTTTTTTCAAAATATCTCAATAACGGCTGAAACTATTTTGATTAAAAAAATTGAGCAAAACCATGGCATTTCGGTCTACAAAAAAGATCAAATAAGTGAACATCCGAAAAAATTATATTTTTCGAGATAATAATTGTTTTGTCAAAATGTCTGTTTGTCTGTCCGTCCGTCCGATTGTCTGGTTGTCCGTTAGTATGTGCGTTATCAAATTTTTGTGGACGAGCTAGCTCAAAAACTAGTGTGAATATCGAAACTAAATTTCACACGTAGTTTGGTCCATTGAGATTAAGAGCTGATTAGATTTTGGTGCATATCGACCCAAAATTAAGGGGGGGGGGGAAGTTAAAATTAAAAATCTAGGCCATTTGAGCAAACCAAACCAAATTTTATATACATAATCAGTGGACCCCCAGAATTCTAAAGATGCAAAAACTAACCCTCCAAAATGGGGGGGGGGGGGGGTCAGAAAAATGAAAATCTTGACCATTTACCAAACTCTAACCAAATTTTATATACATAATCAGTGGGACCCCAGAAGTCTAAAATGCAAAAACTAACCTCCCAAAATGGGGGGGGGTGTATGGTCAAAAAATGAAAATCTAGGCTCTTGTACCAAACTCAACCAAATTTTGTATACATAATCAGTGGGCTCCCAGGAGTCTAAAAATGCAAAAACTACCCCCCCCCCCTACATTAATATAAATAATTTTATTAAATATTAAATATAAGGAGGGGCCAGGTTGTATGGTAAAGTCCAGTGGATGGCCACATCAGAACACGTCAGCTTATTTTCTTTTGTAAAAACATAACACAGATATTATAATATTTAAAAAAAAAATATTGTCAATAGGGACGTTTCGACCACTTTATATTAGTGTCTCTCAACAGCCTAAAAAAATTTATTTAATATATAACTTACAAAAACACAACATTACAAAATTTTACATTTTCAATATTAATAAAGTAATTATGTACCTTAGAACAATAATAATATTTTAATCAAACTGAATCAAAATTTTATGTAGTTTTAAGAAAATATCAATTATACCGGGTGAGTTTTTTATCTTGAGACAGTCTTATAACTCAAAAACAATGGATTATATGAAAAAAAGTTTAATTTTATCGAGGGGAAAACTATACTACGCTATTGTTGTTCAACGTAGAACAAGCTTCCAAAGGGTATTTCGAGGTCAAGTTCTGTTTTTTAAATAGAACCCTATATTTTCCTATACGTCGACTTAATCTACAAAAAAATCTGAACAGCTTTCATTAGAACTATTTTTTTATACGACATCAAATAAACAAAATA
>JALMQS010000270.1:145171-240036 GCA_024734495.1 Forficula auricularia
GTAGTTACAGAGTTTCTTTTATTGTTATATATGAAAATGTAGTTAATTAAAAAAAATCAATAAATAAAAAAAAAATCTAAAAAATAAGATAAAATAGCTATGTAGGGAAATTGGATGTCGACCCTATCAAGTTTTGTTTATTAATACATTATATTATCAAAATATTAGTTTCATTAGGAAACTAGATAAGTGAAGGTCGACCTAAGTAGAAGGTTCTTGTACTATTAGCTGAGTTTCATTTATAAAAATAAAAAAAAAATAAACATTTCTACAATTAATAAATTATAGGGTATAAAAGACATAGTGTGAAGTCACAATACAGAGGGCTCCATGAAAATGTGACAGAATGTGACACAGAGGGAGGGCGGATCTAATAATCTTGAAATTCGTGTGGCGTAATTTATGGACGGCCCCTAAGCTGAATTAAAAATTGAAAATAATATAAATATATAGCTTTTAACTATTACTCGGGGGTCCACTAAGGTAATTTAATGAAAAAGTAATAAAAATATTTATAAAACGAAGAAGCTAGATGAATTTACCTTGATAGGTGATCGTTTTTGTTTTATTTTTGAATCATCCTCATGAAATGATTGTCCTTTGACTGAGACCAGGCTAAAAATAACAACCGCGAAACTAAATCGCCTGATAAAGTTCATCTCGATGATTATTCTCAGCCTATAATGCCGCCACATCTCCTTCCTCTTCTGTTTATATAGACAAGTAATTTTTTCTTATTTTTTTCCTTTTCCCGTCGTGTGACGTCACTGACCTTCATAGAAACCTGTTTTTAAAGGAAAACATCCATTCCTAGGATGTCAAATGTATTTCGTAATTAAAGAATTTTATCAATAGACGAAAAAGTCAAACCTTTTTCAAAGACAAAATAAGCTGACGTGTTCTGATGTGGCCATCCACCTGACTCCACCATACAACCCGGCCCCTCACTTATATTTAATATTTAATAAAATTATTTATAATCATGTAGGGGGGGTTAGTTTTTGCATTTTTAGACTCTTGGGACCCATTATGTATACAAAATTTGGTTGAGTTTGGTAAATGGCAAAAGGTCTACCATTTTTCGAGCCCTCCCTCTCCCCATCTCGGGCGGTTAGGTTTTTTGCATTTTTTAGACTTCTTGGGTCCCACTGATTATGTATACAAAATTCTGGTTTAGTTTGGTAGGTGGCCAAGATTTTCATTTTTTGACCCTCCCTCCCCCATTTCGGGCGGTTAGTTTTTTCATTTTTAGACTTCTGGGGGTCCACTGATTATGTATACAAAATTTGGGTTGAGTTTGCTCAAACGACCTAGATTTTTAATCTTTAACCCCCCATTGACCCCCCTTAATTTTGGTCGATATGCACCAAAATCTAATCAGCTCTTAATCTCAATGGACCAAAACTACGTGTGAAATTTGGTTTCGATATTCAAACTAGTTTTTGAGCTAGCTCAGTCCACAAAAATTGGTAACGCACAGACTAACAACCAGACTAACTAACAGACATTTTGACAAAACAATTATTATCTCGAAAAATATAATTTTTTCGATGTTAACTTATTAGAGCTTTTTTGTAGAGCGAAATGCCGTAGTTTCGCTCAATTTTTTAATCAAAATAGTTTCAGCCGTTTATGAGATATTTTGAAAAAAATAAGGAAAAAACCACTTTTTTCATGCCTGATTACAATACTTGACCATACACTGTATGGTAGAAGCAAAGTTGAGCGAAACCATGGTATTTCGCTCTACAAAAAAGATCCAATAAGTGAACATCGAAAAAATTATATTTTTCGAGATAATAATTGTTTTGTCAAAATGCCTGTTAGTCTGTCTGTTGTCTGTCTTTAGTTAGTCTGTGTGTTACCAAATTTTTGTGGACGAACTAGCTCAAAAACCAGTTTGAATATCGAAACCAAATTTCACCCGTAGTTTTGGACCATTGAATTGGTCTGACTAGATTTTTGGCATATCGGCCGTAAATTAAGGGGGTGGAGGGTTATAATTAAAAATCTAGACCGTCCAAGCAAACTAACCAAATTTCTTGTGATAATCAGTGGGACCCGAGAACTCTAAAAATGCAAAAACTAACCGCTCAAAATGAGGGGGGTGTAGGGTCAAAAAATGAAAATCCTGGCCATCTACCAAACTCAACCAAATTTTGGATACATAATCAGTGGACACCAGAAGTCTAAAAATGCAAAGACTTACCACCCAAAAATGAGAGGGGGGGGGGTGGAGTAGGATCAAAAAATGAAAATATAGGCTCTTTACCAAACCCAACCAAATTTTGTATACTTAATCAGTGGGGCCCCAGGAGTCTAAAAATGCAAAAACTAACCCCTCCCCTACATGATTATAAATAATTTTATTAAATATTAACATAAGTGAGGGGCCAGGTTGTATGGTAAAGTCAAGTTGATGGCCACATCAGAACACAACATCAGCTTATTTATATATCATTTTAATGCCTGGAGATTTCTGAATTTTTACAATTTTTTTTTCTGATAAATCATTAACCAAAATAAAAAAATAAATTCTCTAAAGTGTATCTAGAATCTTTCTAGAATATTTATTCTTTTATTTTAATTTTTAAGGCGTTTTTTTTAACTAAATAATTAATTAAAATTTGTTCGTCGTTTAGCTCCATAGACTCTCTAGTTTGGGAATTCCAGCCATAGAATTAATAAAAAGTCAACTTACATGCTCCTTTAATTTTTCGATTTCCTCATTCAGGGATGAAATCTCATCCGAACACTGTAAAAATAATCCAAATTAAAATAATATTCTTCTCTGTTTGACCAGCTGTCAGAGCATTGTAGTTCGTAAACAGGTGAATTACTAGAGCAGAGGTTATCAACACTGAGAGTCTTTTGTAAACTCCTGATGATGGGCTCATAACCCGAAATATGTATAGATAAAGATAAATATACCTAATTAGAAAGCTGAGGCTTTTTGCCACTTCTTTAATGCGTTTTTTAAAACTTTTGAAATTTGTAGGTACTCAGATTAAAATAAAAAAACACATGTGGAGGTGGGTGGGGAGGGGGGAGGGTGATTCTACCCCAGTTGAGAACGCTGCTATTACTTAGCTGAACTTTGCTGAACTTAGCTATTAATATTATTAAGGGAGAATTGTGTAGGTTCTTGGTGAAACATATTTAAATAAAGTAAAGAAAATTAAAAAAAAAATTAAATTCAAAATGATAAAATTCTAGGTAGGTTCCACAAAAATAAAAGACTGCTTGTTCTCGGATGTGAACTCCTAAAGATGGGCTCGTACTCACGAAATATATATATATATATATATAGTCATGCTAACAAGCATCTTGTCTTTTATTTTTGTGAAACCTACCTAGAATTTTATAATTTTAAATAAAAAAAAAATTCTTTATTTAGCTATTAATACCTATCTACTATAAATGGAATTATGCTCGCTAAGATCTAGAAATTTTTTTTAGGAAATTATAGTAGATTACTTGGAGTATTTTCTCCGATTCTTTGTTTATCATAAAACCTTAAATACCTATTGTTATATTTTTTTGGCTTTTCGGCCTTTTTAGCCATAAGCCAATTTAAGATACTACTTATTATTTTAAAATTTGTCTCTACCCCGGGGTCAGGTTTTAGCCGGATGCCTCGAGTCGGATTTGAACCCGGGTCCACTTGGTTATCAGGTTGGCACACTAACCCATAGCCTACCCGTTCCCCAATTGTTGTATTAAAAAAAAAAAATTAGAATCATAATGGCGGTGTGAAAGAGCTATAAAGTGACATTTTTAGTTGATTTTTCTACCAGCTCAAGTTCAATCAAATAGAATTCAATTATTGTCCACATCTTCAGGAGGAAAGAAATTATGTTCTAAGAAAATCACAAAATGGTGCAATTTATTAGATTTTGGACTTACCAGCTTACGAACTTTCTGGTTCAAAATAATATCATTTTGTGAATGATTTTATTGAGATTTTAATTTATAATATGGCCACGAGGGGTGAACCGTGACCTAATATGCTGTACACCTACTTCCACTTGTACTTCCAAATATTTTCAAGTACTTCCAAATATTTCCAAGAACTTTCGAAATATTCCATAAATGTACTTCCAAATATTTCCAAGTACTTCCAAAGAGGTGTACACTCTTACTTTCAGTCGCGGATCACCCCCAGTATAGCCATAAATGAACAATTTATATTTAAGATTATTATTAATTACTTCAATACGTAAATAAGTTTTCACTTTTTTGTTATTTCATAAATGTGCGAGGTGAATGATTCTTTAATTGCAAGGATTCCAAATACTAGTTCATATCTGTTTCAAACTATTAGAGATTAATTTCTATTATTCTAGGTAAGAAAATATTAAATCGAAATTGGTAATCAGATTTAGATATTTATCATTTAAAATTATTATTAATTCACCGAAACTGTAAACAGCGTAGCGCGTTTTGAAAAAGTTTCACATTATTAAGTACTAAACCGTCGTTATTCAAATCCCAATAGCAGCTTGGCCTCTTTTTGCATTCTCAGCCTTCAATTACTAGGCATAAGATTTGGTTTAAAAGAAAATACATCAAAACGTCAACTCACGTCTTCTCCCGGTTTGTTGTCAGTTTCTCTTTGAAAATCTTCTGTCAACTGGAAAAGAGGAAAGCGAATTCATATTATGGTTAGTTCTGGAATTGAATTGGCTCAAAAAAATAGTGAAAACTTTTTCAAAACTCGGTACTTTCTAAGGTAAGAGACACCCATGTATTAAATTATAAACTTAAATATAATTTATCTAATCTTATTAAAAGAGCAAAATTGTTTGTATACCATATACCATATATAGTAGGTAGGTATATATATTTATATATTTTTATATTTATTTTATTTTGAAAACGGTTCAATGGCTCTAACATTTTGATGTACCAATTAACACGATTTGAAGTTGAAAAACCATTCTGAATAGGTCTCTACCTTGGTAATTTTTTTTTTGGCTTTTTGGCCTTTCTAGCCATAAGCCATTTACGATACTATTTATTTTATTTAAATTTGTTTCTACCTCGGGGGTCAGATTTTAGCCGGATGCCTCGAGTCGGATTCGAACTCGGGTCTTCTTGGTTAGCTGGCTGACATGCTACCGCCTAGCCTACCCGACCCCCCACCTTGGTAAATTGATGACCTTTTCTTAATTAAAGTAATTATTCACAGGTGGGTGTAGCAATAAATTTATATTTACATTTTTTTCCAATTTCCTTTTTTAATTAGATAATAATTGGTTTTTAAATTTTAAAACCCTCTAATAGTTTATGATAAATATTATTATATATTTAAATTAGGAAATTTTACTTATTAGAGATGAGGGAGAAGAGAGAGATTGAATTGATGAAACCAATCGACTTGATTGGGGAATAATGGAATTTAAATAATTATCGGAAAAGAGGTTTTTTTATCTAATTAGATTTTTCCTCTTATTAAAAACAAGGACTAAAGATGAATAAGGACACTCGATGGTGGAGAAGTAATCTCCGGAATCGAAGCAAAAATACAATGTATACATTAATTAATGTAAAATAATTGGTTTAATAAATTTATAAAAAAAATATTACTTATTAGATGTGGAGATTAATTGGATGGATTAATTTCCGCAATATGGTATTGGAATAATTATCGGAAAAGAGGTTTTTTTTTCTTTAATTAGTTTTTTCCTCTTACTAAAAACAAGGACTAAAGATGATCAAGGACACTCGATGGTGGAGAAATAATCTCCGGAGTCGAAGCTAAAATACAATGTATACATTAATTCATGTAAAATAATTGGCTTAATAAATTTACTTATTAGAGGTATTTTCTATTGAAGGAATACTAGAACTAAGTAAAGTAGAATAGTGGAAATAATTAGCCTTTTGATCATGCCTGGTGCGGGTCAAATTGTTGGCAAAAAAATAAATTTAATTTAATTTAATTCTGGCTGCCAATAAAAATAGACCTTTTTGCCTGAATTTAAAATTTAAAATAATATTAATATATCGCTATTAACTAAAACAAAAATTACCGAGCATAGCTCGCGGTGTTCCAGGCACTAAGAAAAATATTTAATCATACAATTCAATAAGATTTTCCAGTGATAATTTCATTTAGTGGTTAGTAAAATTTTACAATAAAGTAATAACTCAAGTATCAAACTTTCTTTCAGAGTAATTAACTTTATTTAAAATTATTTTGATTATTTATGTCCATCGATTAAATTAATAAAGTTGTTGTAGGGAAATAAGGACAATAGCTAATGCAAATATTTTTATTTTTTGCCAGCGTTTCGTCAACTTTGCTGACTTCCTCAGGGCTCAAATAAATTAACTTCCATGCATATTTTCAATCTGTTTGCTAAGAAGGAAAATTGATAAAATGACAAATATGCAAGGAAGTCAATTTATTTGATCCCTGACGAAGCAACAAAGTTGACAAAACGTTGGCAAAAAATAAAAATTATTTGAATAAGCTATTGTCCTTATTTCCCTACAACAACTTTATTAATTTACTAGCTGCAAGGCCCGCCTTCGGCGGCCCTCTTGCTAGCCAGGGGCACGCCCCCTGAACCCCCAACCCACGAACCCCTCTCATGCCCCCCACCGCACCACCCACCACCCCACACCAACCATCCCCTGGGCCCCACCCCGACCCCTCCACCCCGCTCCACACCACCATACCATTCTATCATATGCCTTCTAGTGACCCACAGATTATGTATACAAAATTTGGTTAAGTTGGCTCTAAGGCTAAGAATTTTCATTTTTTGACCCCCACCCCCTCCCATTTTGGGTGGTTATTTGGGGGAATTTTTTAAACAAAAGTTGTCTGAAATCACATCCTCTACAACTTTGCTCATTATAAAATTTACCGTTGGGTTAAAAGTTTAGGAGTTATTTGATAATTTTCATTCGAGCGCCCCCCCCCAAACCCCCTTTTGGGATCAAAATTTCAAAACGTTATATATCTAAAAACTTAAGTTAAAAGACATCTGATGCAAATATGAAATTTCACAATAATCCCTTGAGCCGTTTTTACGTGAATCGTGAGCAACTGTTCGCGGAAACCACTGAAACATACAGACAGACAGACAGGAATTTTCGTTGAGGGTGTTTTCAACCATAACTTTGCTTGAAACCAGGCAACCAAAATTTGCGTGATTTGGAGCAATGTACAGACAGAGCCTTAATTTTATACCTATATACAGCATATGAAACATATATATAATATAGAAACAACTATTTTTTCTAAATTTTTCATTGATGAAGGGAGAATTTCTTCCTAAACGTTTTTGAGTTTTTAATAAACATTTTGAGATTGTTTTTTAATAGAATTGAATTCAATTAATATGAAAACTATCAATAACTTATTTCAATATTATAATAATGATAAATGAATTTTAGTATATTCCGTTTATCACGCGAAAAAATTTGCAATAATCAGTTTAAGTTTCAAGAAGAAATAAATTTTCTAAGTTTGAGAAAAGTGATATTGATGGGTGTTTTATTAAGTAAAATAATTATTAACGAGTCGAGTTCTCAATATCATTTTTTTTCACAAATAATAAATAATTTCTAGATCGGTAGAATTAATATTGAAATAAACTATTTGACTTATTATATTGATTCCACGACATTTCATCCCCCGACAAAACATCCCCCGACAGAACATCCCCAGACAAAATATCTCATGACAAAATAACCCTGACGCCAACCAAACCGTCTAAAAACCAGCCCGAAAAGGAGCTATACGAACCCAACCTAGCCGAACTGAATATATATTAACCGAACCTCCGAAAGTTTAGTCAGGGCGGAGTGTGTTTCGGGATCCCATTTTTTTTCTAATCAAACACACATTGAAAACCGAACCAGCCAATCGTCGGGCGGGGTGTGTTTGGGGCTCCCATTTTTTCCTAATCAAACACACATTGAAAACCGAACAGCCAATCGTCGGGCAGGGTGTCTCTTTTGTATTCTCCCTTATACTGGGGAATATTTTGTCAGAAGATATTATGCCAGGGGATATTTTGTCCTTGGGATATTTTGTCCTTTGTATATTTTGTCGGGGGTTGAAATGTCGCGGTACCATTATATTAACGAGTGCTGGGTTAAAATAAATAAAACAGGTTGGTGATTATAACAAAACAAGTGTCTGTTAATATATGGTAAATCACGTGCTTATAAGTAAAATTACAATACTTGACCATACGCTGTATGGTAAAGTAAAAAATATGGCTGGATTATAGACTGAGAATAATCATCGAGATGAACTCTTGACTGCAGATTAAGTCTCGCGGGTGTTATTTTTGCCTCGGTCTCAGTAAAAGGACAATTATTTCATGGGGATTACTACAGAAATAAAACCAAAACAATCAAAGTAAATGAATTAATGATTTTTTCCTCTTTATTATAAATATTATTCTAAAATAATATTCATAAAACTTTTTGGTTCTGTTTATAAATTTAAACTCGATTGAAATGCCGTAGTAATATTGTATTATTTGTTCATGTTCAATAAATAATTATACTTAATTATGTTTCTTAATCAAAATTTCAACTCTTAATTTAAACTCAGGCTAAAAGGGTTTTTTTTTACTGTATTTGTAGCCACGTTTAAATAAAATTGAAATAAAAGTTGCCAACGTTTTGACCCGCTTCGGGAATCCTCCAGGTAATTTAATGAAAATATAAAACAAACAAGCTGGATGAGTTTACCTTGAAATTTGAGGATCGTTTTTCTATTGTTTTTGAATCATCCTCATGAAATGATTCTCCTTCGACTGAGACCAGGCTAAAGATAATAACCGCGAGACTAAATCGCCAGATAAAGTTCATCTTGGTGTTTATTCTCAGTCTACAATGCCGCCACATCTCATTCCTCTTCTGTTTATATAGACAGCAACTTTTTATGTTTTTTTTTTTTTTTTTTATTTCCTTTTGGCCAAGACAAGGTGACGTCGCTGACCTTCATGGAAACTTGTTCTTGAAGGAAATTCATAAACATCCACTTCTACCACATCAAATACTATATAATTATTAAATAATTTTATAAATAGACGAAAAAATAAAATCTTTAATCAGTAAATATTTATTTAATTCTCTATTGCACTTGAAAGAATGTGCGAATGGATATTATGAAAATTTTGATTTATGAACACTAAGATATAAATATTAATTAGTATTAATTACACACCAAGCCAGCATAAATATTAAATTTAAACGAAAATAATAATCTTATATTAAAACTAGCTGAGAAGCCGGCTTTCGGCGGGTCTCTTGTTAGCCTTCTCTTATCCGCGTCGATCCCACCGACCCTATCCTCCCCCTAGACCCACCTCCTGGATCATAATTCACCCTCCAAACCTCTATACATGTCCTCTGGACTCCTTTTTCTTCCCTTAACTCTGCGAATGGAGGATTAAAAATTTGTGAACCTCCAGCCATTTTGTTTGAGTGGGTTGCTGCGTTTTCTAGATCCTCGGGGGTATACAAATCTTTTGGTTGAGTTTGGTCTAAAGGTTTCGAATTTTTAATTTTTTTGACTCCCCCCACTCTCATTTTGAGTGGTTAGTTTTTGAATTTCTAGTCGTTTGGGGGTCTTCAGATTATGTATACAAATTGTTGACTTTGATTGAAGGGGTAAAATCTTCATTTTTTGAACCCTCCTCCCTTTTGGGTGGGTTTTATTTGGGAATTTTTTAAACAAAAAAGTTGTCCAAAATCACATCCCCTACAACATTGATTCTGACAGAATTTGCCGTAGAGTTAATAGTATAGGTGTTATTTTATAATTTCCATTATTGACTCCCCCAAACCCCCATTTGGGGTCAAAATATTAAAATATTCTATAGCTTAGATTTTAATTTAGAGAGACATCTGATCTCAAATACAAGAATATCTCCAGCCATTTTTATGTCAAGTACCTAGTTGACAGAAAACAAACAGACAGACAGTCAGACATTTTTTGAAGGCGTTTTTCTCGATAAATCTTTCTTGAAATGTGTGCATCCAAAATATGACGCGATTTGGAGGAATGTACAGACAAAACCTTAATTTTATATAATTATAGGTATATAGAGAGATAGTCTTGGGAATACTTTGTCTCACTCCTCAACCAAGGAGATAGGGAGAGAGCATATGGTTAGAGAAGTGTCGCCTACCTACGTCATCGACTCACAGTCCGCCATCTTGGATCTTTCAAAACATTGAGATTTCCATATGGTCCTATACTAAAATATATATCATTTTACCTTCGATTTTCAAAATTATAAGGTCACCTAAATAAAAAAACTAATAAAAGAACTATTTTAAATTATAGTTTTTTGATTTTTACAGATATCTAGAGAAAATTGAAATTAATTAAAATTATTTCACATTAAAATAAGATGAATATACACAAAATAGTCATAGGAACATATACTGTATTTTATATTAAAGAAAAACGTGCTTTTATGAGAGTATTAGCTCTTTGTTAAACATGTATTTCTCATTTGATAACGTAATGTTTGCCAATGTTTTGAACTATGCAAGATGGCGGTCGAGCTTCTTCTTCCCCCGCTTCAGGAGACAATTTCCTCACCTAAGTTCTAAGCTTTCAGGCACTCCCTATCATAGATAAAAGATATATATAGATGGGCAACTCCCCCCTATATTTTGGCACACTGTTTACAGCACCTCAGTGACTTGGTATTTGAACTAAAATAGCGAGCGGGAAATTTATATATATATTATTACATACTGGAATTTGAATGATAATTAAAATCTAAATAACCGGCAAGAAAAAAGTGGTGTTATGTTTTATTTATTTTTTTCATCAAAATAGCTTCAATCTTTTTTGAGAAAAAAAAAATATAAACAAAAGCACTACTTTTTACTGCACGGTTTAAATTTTTTTCTTAATTTTAAAATAGGAATAAAATTAGGTAAAAATAAATAAAAAAATTATTTTTTAAAATTTTTTTATTGTTAAATTTTATGAATTTACCATCGGTTCGGAAATACCTCTGAGGAGAAGGTTCCGACAAGAAACTCAACAAAGGACATTTTTACAAAAGTCACAAAAATAAATAAATAATAAATAAAAGTGAAGTGATACAAATCAATAATATACAAAAACTTAAAAATAATCACAAAAAGATAATACAAACATACATAAGATCAAACAATACATACAAATCAATAAAATATAAAAACTTAAAAAATAATCACAAAAACATAATACAAACATACATAAGATCCAAAGAAAGAAAAACACAAAAAAAGACAATCACAATAACAAAATACAAATTAAGATTAAAATGTCACGGAGATATAACACTGGCAGACAGCAGGCAAGGCATCATCAATCATCAATCAGGGTCATGGAAGATGTCAAGGCGAGGCGAGATCCGATTAAGATACATATGATACAATTCCAAATAAACATATAAACAAAATAAACTCAAATCTTACAAGGGGATCACTTCGTATTCATTAACAAGAAAACCAATTCCCCGATTTCCTAACTGGTTTCTGAGATAATATTGATTTGTCTCATCAATAAGTTGCTTATACGCAGCTTGATTATTGGCATGCTGGTCACAAACAGTTGCAACGACTTTTAGACCTATATCAAGTAAAGATTTTATAATATCTTTAATGTTTTTGACAAGGTCTGCCCTTTTTACGCCATGTTCGGCATAAAAATATGCAATAGGTTGCTTCCATTTAGACGCAATGCCTCTGGCCATAAAAACCAAAGCATGATCAGCAAACGCACAGCTGGCAGAGCTACCATAATTTTGAAAACCTAAAATGGAATCGGTCTTTTTGTCCAGAGCAAGCCCGGCTTCCAACGAAATTTCATCAAATAATAATATACAATGTTTATTTATATTGTCCATTTTATCAACTGTGCCGCGCAAATTATTCATAATATTTTCATTCAGGCCGCAAAAAAAAGGAACCTTATTTAGCATATCAGTCAAAGTTTTTCTTGAAGGCAAAGCGAAAATTGTCCTCATATACCGGTAGCTTTTGAAGCTATGTTTCATTAATGACAAAGCCAAAATTTTATCGTCCATGCTAAAACGGCGACCATGAGGGTTGCTGAGTTGCGTTTTTAATTGCGACATGATGAAAATAAGAGTTTGCTTATTCACTTTGGCAGATATAAATTTTTGTAACATTTTACCAACAGGTTTCGCTTTTCGAATTTTTTTCAAGTTATTCTTCATTTTCCTTCGGGATGCTATTAAGTTTTTTGTCATTTTATAAAGCTGCTGCCCCGTCGTTGATAGGTCGCTAACGCGCTTTAGATTAAGTGTTTTTAATATTTCTGTGGTGTGCTTTTTATTATTAAGTTGTAAGGCTGTAAAGAATATTTATACAAGTTAGTTTAAACAGGTAAATACTACTATGTATTTCACTACTTTTATACCTGGGCTATTTATTCGGCGTACTGGTGTGCTAGAAATATCAAATTGGTTGTTTTTGTCTGGTGTTCAGAAGTTTTGAGGGATCCTCAAAAACAAGTTCAACATTTTCATTAATGAGAATACGTTGTTCAGATACAGGAATTTCAAAGACAGGTTCTTGAAGATCTTTAATTGGAGTTCTTGATAATTCGTAGTTTAAAATAGAATTACCCAGAGTGGGCCTCTCAGAAAACACTAAAATCAATTAATAAATGTAACAACTGAAGTTTAATAACAAATGGGATATATAAATATATATAGGATTTGATTACCTGGCAAATTCAATGTAGGTAGACTTCTTTGCTTCAAAACGGTTTTATTTCGTCCTGATCTAAACTTTTCAGGAATAATCGAATATTCACTAAAATGCAATCTACATACCCGATACTTTTTGCGTACATCTGAAGGATCCATGCTAAATAGTTTTTCACTGCCAATACGATGTAACCAATGGGTGAACAGCTAAAATAAATAAAAATTAATTTTTCTATTCGATAAGGCTTTGATTTTAGCTTAAATGAAATGATAACATTTTCAATTGGGGGTCGGTAGGCTAGGCGACAAGCGGAGCTAACCATGGGCCCGGGTTCGAATCCGACCTCGAGGCGAGCCAGCTAAAATCTGGACTCCGGGGGTATAGACAAAATTTTAAAAATATAGCTAGTAAAAAAAAAAAAAAAAAAAAACATTTTCAATTTTACAGCTGATTCATACATTTACAATTAGTCTTTGCTGGGTATAATTCATTTGCTAGTTAAAATAAATTATCACTTACAATTTTATTCTCATTTTTAGGATCAGGAAATGAATGCATAGGTGTATTTCTCCCTTTTGAATCACAATTTGGGACAACACAAGTACGATTACACATAATTAAATTATTTCTTTAAAGCTGTTGTTAAATAAATGCTAGATAGTCGTAGCCAATGGGGGTACACCTAGAATAAATAAAAATTAATTTTTCTATTCGATAAGGATTTAAAGATATGAAATGATAATATTTTCAATTTTAAAGGTAATTCATGCAATAACAATTAGTCTATGCTGGGTGTAGCGGGCCGTTCTTGCTCATGTGCCTCGAGCCTTGAGACACGGCCGCTAGATGACTCAGTCGGATCGTTGAGTCGCTTTTGCATGAGTGAAATATATTCACCCATGCTATAATTAAAGCGACTCGATTCAACTGAGAAGCGAATTGGATTCGAACACCGAATCTGGGGGGCCACCGCCATCCAGCAGCCCCTCCCCTGCACACACCTATATGAACACGCAACCTACAACTCTGCACTCAACAGATTGTTAGGACCCCATCGACTTGATGGGGGGCGCACAAAGCACCACACAGCACTCACTTCACGAGAGCCCTAACAATACTGGTATAAATAATATGTTAGTTAAAATAAAATAACACTTATCTGTTGTTAAATAAAATTTAATATAAAATATGTATTAATTATTTTTATAGATATAATAAAATGTATAAATATGTTTCATATAGGTTAATAATCCAAGTCAAAATAAAACATGTATTCAAATGATATCTTCTTTAAAATTCAGGTAAACTAGGACATCTGTTGGTACACGCGAGAAACAAAAAACGAAACTAGCGCCCCTGTTGGCGTGGGATTGAACTATATCATCGTTCCAAAAAAGAACAAAGGAGTTAGCAGCCCCTGCTCCCTATCTCCCTGTTCTCAAGAGAGAGTGAATACATTGTTCTGATTCTATTAATATCGATACAATCTCTGCCTATATCTGTCTATCTACCAAAACATTGCTTCTATATAAACTAAATAAAAGCCAAATTTGAACTTTACAAGTTATTTTCATGTCAGAAGAATTAACCTCAAAGGATATCCATTTGACCCTGATTGCTGAATTTCGCACTCGGGTTCGATTTTCATGGCGATGAAAATAACGCTTCTGAAATATAATTAAAAATAATCCATTCTATCTTGGATCTAGTAGATCATCCGTCACTTAATGATACTTATTTGATTTTTCCAAAGAAATCTTTAAAACATATAATTATTGTAATAAGATTCTAGTACCTGGAGGCACCGAGCGATGCTCGGTAACTTCTTCCTTCAGTTAAAAGCTTTATTTTAATATTATTTTTAATTTAAAATTCTGATAAAAAGGTCGATTTTTATTTGAGAGCTGTTTTCAAATTAAAAAAATACAAATACATATAGTATTCGCCAACTGTACCCCCCACCCCGCTTGACCCCACCCCTGAAACCTCGTCCTATCCCCGGATCTCCCACCACTGCACCCCACCTCCTGCACCTGTTTTGATTCAACCATATGATTCATTTTTATTTATCCAATTGTTAATAAATAAAACCTATCAAAATGTGTTGTTTTTTGAGAAAATTGAGACCTGCTTATGCAAAATATATTTTTAAATAGATTCTTGATTATTTTTCATTCTATTAAATAAATAAAGTTCTTTATAAAAACAATTATAAAACGTTTATTAATATTTCTAACGTTTAGGGAGAACAAAATATGTTAAAATCCACAATCACAATACTTCTTCAAGGCCTTTGAGAATAAAGGATTTACCCGACCCATTGTCTGCCTGAGCACAAAAGGAAAAGGGAACCTTTTTTTTAAACCCTAAGAATGGGATTTGTCTACCTGAGAATAATTAACTTGATTACGAAAAAACCCACCAAAAACAATTTTCTCGAAGATGAGACCGTGACAGATCGAATTGTCACCCCCAAAACCCCTAACTTGTGAATTTCATCAAAATCGGTAGAGTCGTTTTCAAAATAGAACCAAGATACAAATATATATACAAACAAATAAATATATATATAAACAAATAAATAAATATACAATTTTTGCTCTTTTAATAAGAGTAGATTAAGCAATATTAAAAAAAAGAGATAATTGTCTTTTTTTACGTTCTGAGTTAATTATTCATCTAATGACGAAGATGAGGCTAATATTGAAATTTCAATAACAAAATGAATTACATTTTCATTAAGAGATTATGAATGTTAAACACACACACATACACACACTCTGATAATAATACTCCTTCTATTTTATTACATTTTCTTTTTCGAAATGATATCAACGGGCCCTCATCTCTCATCTCGCTTATCGTTACACTTCATTTTCATATAATTAACAAACACTCACACTTATACTATGCACATTCTCAGCTAACTAGCAAATTATATTATTTTACGAGGCAAAGTTACATTAAGAGAACAGCATGATGATAAACTAGGTTGTAGATGTTGTTCATATCTTACAGAAAGGCAAGTCCAAGTGTAGCAAAGAAAGAAACATTTATCACATTCCAAATAAGATGTATTTAATCGATTGTCATTCTTTTCTTTATTTATACTTTCCTTTTAATCCAACGTTTCGGAGGATTCTTTCTTCCTTCTTCAGGGTTTCAAAAGGTCAATGAAGGAAACAATCAAGATGTTTCCTTCTGCTGAAGGAGAGATGAAAGAAGAAGCATCTTGTTTGTTTCCTACATTGACCCTTTGAAACACTGAAGAAGGAAGAAAGAATCCTCCGAAACGTTGGATTAAAAGGAAAGTAGAAAAAAGAAAATAATGACGGTCCAATATTAAAGACACCTGTGGGATGGTGACACATATAAGGTGATCTCTCTAAACCCAATTAAAATAAGCTGACGTGTTCTGATGTGGCCATCTACTTGACTTTACCATACAACCTGGCCCCTCACTTACATTAATATTTAATAAAATTATTTATAATCATGTAGGTGAGGGGGGGGTTAGTTTTTGCATTTTTAAACTCCTAGGGCCACCGGCCACACTGATTATGTATACAAAATTTGGTTGAGTTTGGTAAATGGCCAACATTTTCATTTTTTGACCCCCCACCCCCATTTTGGGCGGTTAGTTTTTGCATTTTTAGACTTCTGGGGGGCACTGATTATGTATACAAAATTTGGTTGAATTTGCTCAAATGACCTAGATTTTTAATTTTTAACCCCCTCCAGCCCCCTTAATTTTGGGTCGATATGCACCAAAATCTAATCAGCTCTTAATCTCAATGGACCAAAACTACGTGTGAAATTTGGTTTCGATATTCACATTAGTTTTTGAGCTAGCTCGTACACAAATTTGGTAACGCACAAACTATCTAACAGGCATTTTGACAAAACAATTATTATCTCGAAAAATATAATTTTTTCGATGTTCACTTATTAAAGCTTTTTGTAGAGCAAAATACCATGGTTTTGCTCAATTTTTTTAATCGAAGTAATTTAAGCCGTTTTTGAGATATTTTGAAAAAAAGAAGGAAAAAACCACTTTTTTCATGCACGATTACAATACTTAACCATACCCTGTATGGTAAAGTAAAAACTTGACAAGGGAATTAATCTATTCCTTAAAAAATGCCTTTATGAGAAATTGATTGAGGAACGACTTTATAATACACTTAGGCCCAAGAATTTGAACATGGCTAGAATATATGGATTAATAAAAACCCACAAAGGGACTGCTCCTGACCATCCCTACCGTCCTGTTGTCTCCACTATTAATTATTGCAGTTCAAAATTATCTAGATACCTTGCTGACATCCTTAAAAATATTACCATCGTTGACATATTCAAAGTATTAAATGCTAGAATGACTAAGGATAAATTGAGGGATATTGTTATTTGGAGTGATCATGTTTTGATATCTTTTGATGTCCAAAGCTTATTCACTTCGATTCTTCTTGACCTTTTCATGTCCTGTGTGGATGAGTATTGGAACGACATAAGTGTGCACACCACATTTAGCCTTGAAAGGTTTAAGGAAGCCCTGGGTTTTTCTTTGTATTCTAATTATTTCTCATTTGGGGGAGGATTTATTTGCAGTTGAAAGGTTTACCTATGGGTGGATCTCTATAGCAGCCGAAATTGTGATCAGAAAATTTTATTATACTAACCTCTCAATTTATTGATCTATTTACAATATGTAGATGATTCGATTGTCCCTCATAATCAAACAGATATGATATTGGAGAAAAATGCTTTCCATCCGGATTTGAGTTTTACGTATGAAATAGAAATTAATGGCCAAATATCGTTCCTCGATCTTTTGATAATCAAAAATCCCAGTGGTTCTTTATCATTTGACCTGTATGTGAAGCCATCTGACAGTGGACGTTTCATCAATTACTTATTCTCGCAATGTCCCTTTGTATATAAAATGAACACCTTATATTATTTTTTGAGAAGGATTTATTCGCTTTGTGATGAGGTCCACGTTGCGAGGAATGTTGATGATTTTAGGATGATGGCTTCCTCCGAACTCTTATCCATTGCGGGTCATTAATTCTGTAATTAGAAATTTTCGTCAAAGAAGGGAGAAGGAGCTTATTGTTCCTACCCAATCTGTACCCCTTCTCAGGGATGGACAATTTTTCTCTCTCACCTATATGCCAGGGTTGGCCGAAAAAATTCAAAGAATATTTAAGAACTATAATGTATGCACGGCCTTGTCATTAACTGGTAATATGTCCTTTTTATTTAATAATAAGGATGTATGAAAGATATTAATTTGCCGATGGTAATAGATTCAAATTTACAAGAAATCATAAGTTGATGTCATCTATTAAATTCGATGGAATTGAATATTTATAATTATATGTCAGAGGGGTTGTTTTTCATCCCCTCGGGAATCGACATATAATTAAAAATATTGAATTCCATCGAATTTAATAGATGACACCAACTTTATGATTTCTTGTAATAAGGATGTAGTTCCACCCCATGAATAACATAATGTGATATACTTAATTAAGTGCCGCGATTGCCCGCAACCTACAAACGTTTATGTGGGTCAAACATCTCGCATTTTTTCTTTGCGGAAAAGAGAACATGAATTGAGTATAATAAATAAAAAAGCTTCGACAGCCCTGAGCTCTCATTATATTGAGACGACGCATGGATTTGAGTTTGATGATGCTGTCGTCTTGATGAGATTGGATAACAATTATAAGCGTCTGTTAGCCGAAAAATGTTTTATTAAGACCTATGGGCAAAGGGCTCTTAATTTTCAAACAGATTGTATTGGGCTTAGCAATGCCTACTTGTCAATATTGACAAATACTGATGCCCAAGTATAGTAAACATTGAGAAAAAAGGAAAGAATTGTAAAAAAAAAAAAAAAATATATATTGTCATTTTAAATTAAAACTTAATATTCTTAATTAATTATTTAAAGAAATCCTTTTAATTGAGAGATGTTTGTGAGGGGTCAGTGATCCTAATTAGATCAAGGTCCTCATACTGTTATTATTATTTGAATCAAATGAAAATTTGCTGCATTTGTACTTGAGACCTTGCGCAAAAATAAATACATTATATTATGTTAAATTCCGCCAAACTTTTCTCTATAAAAATAATTAAGACTATAGAATTAGTATTTTAGTTTTGTTAAATTGTTAACTTATTGTATAAAATATATATTGTAACTGGGATAACTCCCGTATATCGAATAAAATAAAAATAAAATAATAAATAAATATCTAGTGAGAGCACACGAAGATTTATGTACCATTTTATATTTCATTTAATTTTGTATAGGTATGATGATAAAATCCATAACAACTTTGCCTGCGTACAATCTCACATATACAGGGTGGTGACTTGGCCGACGCAGCATAGCGATTAGAATGTTAATTTTTGAATGTGCATTTATTTGCTCCCTAATTATTTTAGAGTTAAAGTTCTTATAGGTTTTTTGTAGAGAAAAAAATACTGAATCCGAACATATTTTTGTTTTCAAATTTTGAAATTTCAGAACCGTAATAATCAACATTATAAATAATTGTATTTTTACAAAAATCACTGAGGCCATGGAATTATTAAAACAAACAAGGCATTTTCATTTGTTGTTTCTAAGTGACGTTTGTTATATTTGAACTTTTTAAAATCAGTTCTTATTAGAATTTATTGATTACCATAATGAGAAACTCGTTAAATTTGAATGGGCTGAGTTTTGTATTCGTCATTGATAAATAAAAATAGTAGATTCACGTAGATGAAGTTTAGAACGAGCTTTTAAATTTTCACAAGATTAATCAACGAAATGTCATCGCATCGATTTCCAGCATAAAAATACTTAATTATTTCAACTTTTTCTTGTAATGAATACATTGTAATAAGAACTGACTTTAAAAAGTTAAGTTTTGTTTTATAATCATAGATTTGTTCACCAATATGAATCCATTTTGAGACTAGTATAAACAATAAAACTTAAACAATCGACAACAATAAAAGTTGATAATAAGTAAAAATATATTTTTCTAGGTGGGTTTCACAAATAAATGTTTTGAAGTTTTTATCTCGATATATATTTTCGGGTAATGAGCCCATCATCAGGAGTTACAAAAGAAAACATATTTTTATATATTAAATTATATTTTTACTTATTATCTATTGAAATGTTTCACCTAGAACCGACACCAAATTCTTTAAAGATTAACAATAAAAGTTTTGAATTTAAATTATTTAAATATCTACATTTTTAAAATCGATTTTTTGGACTTTTAAATTATAAATTAGACAAAATCTGATGTAATTATCTTTTAGAATTTTAATTCTGCTCAGTTTTTTGTATTCTAATTATGCTCTAAAATAATCACTAAAGACATCACTATTAAACGTCACTTAGAAACAACAAATGAAAGTGCCTTGTTTGTTTTAATAATTCCATGGCCTCAGTGATTTTTGTAAAAATACAATTATTTATAATGTTGATTATTACGGTTCTGAAATTTCAAAATTTGAAAACAAAAATATGTTCGGATTCAGTATTTTTTTCTCTACAAAAAACCTATAAGAACTTTAACTCTAAAATAATTAGGGGAGCAAATAAATGCACATTCAAAAATTAACATTGTAATCGCTATGCTGCGTCGGCCAAGTCACCACCCTGTATATATATATATATATATATATATATATAAAATTAAGGTTTTGTCTGTACATTGGTCCAAATCACGCCAAATTTTGGTTGCACACGTTTCAAGCAAAGTTATGAACGAAAACACCCTCAACAAAATTCCTGCCTGCCTGTCTGTCTGTGTGTCTGTCTGTCTGTTTCCGTCGTTTCCGAAAAGTTGCTCACGATTCACGTAAAAACGGCTGAAGGTATTATTATGAAATTTCATATTTACATCAGATGTCTTCTAACTTACGTTTTTAGCTATATAACGTTTTGATATTTTGACCCCAAAAGGGGGTTTGGGGGGGGCGCACGAATGAAAATTATCAAATAACTCCTAAACTATTAACACTACGGCAAATTTTATAATAAACAAAGTTGTAGAGGATGTGATTTCTGACAACTTTTGTTTAAAAAATTCCCCCCAAAAAACACCCAAAAAGGGGAGGGGTCAAAATATGAAAATTCTTGCTTTTGGACGAAACTCAACCAAATTTTATATACATAATTTGTGGGTCACTAGAAGGCTAGAAATGCCAAAACTAACCACCCAAAGGAGGGGGGGGGGAAATGAAAATTCTTACCCTTAATAGCCAACTTAATCAAATTTTGTATATAGAATCTATGGATCTCCTGGCTAGCAAGAGGGCCGCCGAAGTTTGTTTATAAAATTAATTGTGTCGCTAATACTGTAAGATATAATTTTATAATTAACAACTTTGGGTTTTTTTTGTAAGAAATTTTTATTGTATTTTTACATGTGTGGTCTATCGCTTTTTTCAGCTCTTAGGAACTGATGATGGCATTATTGAATTAAAGCCGAAACTTTTTCCATAATTGGGAGTTTTTATTCAGCAGAGACTACCCATTGGCTGAATCTTTCTCCATTACTTAATTAAAGACACCTTATTTGGATATGTGATAATTTTTTCATTTTTCACTATACCTATTCCTTGGGCTGCCTCCCATTACTTTAACCTGTATTTCAGAATTTGCAATTGGATTTCAGAAATTGTCAATTTTCAAGAAAATAAACACACATTGAAGGAGACAATAAAAGAGTGTGTCTTCTGCTGGAAAAAATAAATTTTTAATTTATTTATATAACGAGAATATAGTTTCGAGAGCTTTGCCCTCTTCATCAGTCTATTACATATGTTAATTCCTAGGAATCAATTGTAATAGTCTGATGAAGAGGCAAAGCCTGAACTATATTCTCGTTATATAAATAAATTAAAAAAAATATTTTTCCAGCAGAAGACACACTCTTTATTGTATCCTTCAATTTATAAAAATTCTGCTGCTTTCGGCAAAAAGAAACTTTCAATTTAATAAACATATATATAAACAACTAACAAAACAATTGACATTTTAAATAAATAAATAAATAAATATATAATACCTATAAATAAATCTTTATTCCTCGACCTGCTTTGAGGCGCAAGTCCGCTGTGGCTTGGTCAAAACAAAAGATCAATCAATCAATTACTCGATTACAATTGATAATTCTGAAATTCACATGGAAAGTTGTAAATAAATAAATAAATAAATATATCTTTATTCCTCGACCTGCTTAGAGGCACAAGTCTTCGGTGGCTAGGTCCTCCAAACATCAATACAATCTAGCTACAATACATTAACAAACTTCAATACAAATTAACTACAACAATTTGTGGGTCGGATAGGCTAGGCGGTAGCGTATCATCCTGCTAACCAATTGGACCCAGGTTCGAATCCGACTCGAGGCATTCGGCTAAAATCTGACTCGAGGCATTCGGCTAAAATCTGACCCCGGGGTAGAGACAAAATTTAAAAATATATAGTATCGTAAATTGGCTTATGGCTAGAAAGGCCGAAAAGCCAAAAAAAAAAAAAAAATAGTAATGTATGATCATTAACAAATAACATGACCATAGATTTCCATCAAAAGACAAAAAGCAATTTAAAAATTCCGTGAAAAAAAACGATACCAGGAGCAAGCGACGCATTAGCCATCCTGACATTTGCCATAAGTTGTTAAGGAAACCTGTTCAAAACCTCAACATGGATGATATGACCTATCACTACCTCAGCTAATCTCTGCTTGTGAGAACTAAATAAAATTTTGTACAAATCTAGCACTTTAGGACTTGACAAAATTTATAATTGATTTAATCATAGGAGACAGAGGACTATAATCCCAAATAGTAATAAATAGTCTGTTCCACAAATGAATGCAAACCTACATATTAATATCTGAATTAACTAACTTCTAGGAACCAGAACTATTTAAATTAAAACCATTCTTCCCTAAATCCTTATAATCTAAATAACCATCTGAATCATCCTCATAATAAAAACCACCACTGGTTTCAACACTTATACTTTTAGTCCCAACCCTGGATTGACTACCCCTTTCAACCATATTATCTTAAAAAAAAATTATTTTAAAAATAATCAAAATATTTACCTTAGCAAGGCATAGATTTCCTTATTGTAGGTAGTTTATCTTGTGTTTAACTTTTTATCGATTTTAAACCCCTGCTCTCCAACCAATCACCCTCTTATTTTCTAATTAGAGAATAGAAAGTAAGTGAAAATTGTGCAATGAACACACTCACACACCCACACTTACCAATTCGTAATATTTAGATTCGCTAGTGATTTTAATATCTCTGAGAGAGTAGATGAATGAATGCGTCTATTGGGGAATCTCGCAAGCGTGTTCATACTTATGTACATATGTATGTATGTATGCCTGGCATTCTTTAATATAAAGATGGATCGCTTACGGGAAGTGCATTTCACTGATTCAACCGGGCCTATCTGTCTATCTATCTATCTGTTGCCACTCAAATAAACCCTCTCTCTGCTTCAATTCGCAATGACAAACTCTCATGCGTGAACCAGATGCTAGCTAGCTGCCTTTGCCGTCAGCAATGCTGAATACACCCCTATATTCATTCCATCTAATATTCGTATATATAAATCTTATTCACTAATGGAAATAAAAATACCCCCCCCCCCCCTCCGGCTTAAAAACCCGAACAAATAAATATTGGACTTGTTTATATTTATGTTTATAGAGTTTTTTTTTTGTTTTTTGGCTTTCTAGCCATAAGCCTAATTACGATACTAGTTATATTTTTTTTTAATTTGTCTCTACCCCTGGGGGTCAGATTTTAGCTGGATGCCTCGAGTCGGATTCGAACCCGGGTCCCCTGGTTAGCTCGCTGTCACGCTACCGCCTAGCCTATCTGACCCCCATGTTTATAGAGTTGTTTTAAAATTCACTCAACAATCAAATATTTTTCAAATGTTCAATCTATATAAACCTAACCAGGGGACCCGGGTTCGAATCCGACTCGAGGCATCCAGCTAAAATCTGACCCCCTGGGATAGAGACAAATTAAAAAAAATATAACTAGGATCGTAATTAGGCTTATGGCTAGAAAGGCCGAAAAGCAAAAAAAAAAAAAAATCTATATAAACAAAAATGTACTGTTACGCTTAAGTGATACGTTGAAGGATCTCCGAAAGTTCTTCACCGATTTTTTTTGAAATTTTCACAGAACATTCCATTCAAATACACGAGTGTTTTTATATATAGTGTTTTTATAGATATCACACCTGTGGCATGTAAAAAAATATTTTTTCGAGGAAACAACGCCAGTGCCTCTCTGGGGGGTAAAAGCAAACAAACAAGATGGCCGATAATAGCTTTTTGGAAATCTTTCAACTGTCAATATTATTTTTGGTTAAGGGAACAATTTTGACAAGTATTATATAATTCATTTACTGTTTTAATACTTTTTCTATAATTATTTGTATTTCCAATTTATTTTCAAAACTATTATTATTTTTTAAATATATTTAAATTTTTGATCAAATCAATTTTGACAGGTGAGCAATATATAATCATTTATCATTTTTTTTAATGTATTTTTTTATTCTTATTTTATTAAAAGAAAAAGCTTTGTCTTCTTTATTGTTTAACTGTTATTATTATTTTTCAGTAAAATTGGCGGTGAATTTGAGGTGTGTCGATTGATATACGTATATTATTTATTGAGTTTGTTTGTTTATATGACATAACGGTAGTTGGACATATGTTGCGAATATAGTTTCCATAGGTCCAGTGGCTTAGGCGTGAAGCATAAGAGTTAGTCACAGCAACGCGTGGTCGGGTCAGCTATTATCTATATAAATTTTATCCACGCTCCCCGCCAGGGGTAGGTGACGCCGGGCCGAAAGCCCGGGCATCAGCTAGTTAGGTTATGGAAGAGAATTTTTTCGAAACGTTTTGAATTCTTATTAAACGTTTTTCTGATTGTTTTTATAATAAATTGTATTTATTTAATAATACATAATATACAGGGTGGGGCATAAAGATCTATCACCTTTTGAAAAGGTATAAAAAATGAAAAAAATGAATATATTTTTGAAAAGAGCATAAAATATAATTTTCTTAATGTGTTTTAAACATTATAAGACAAAAAAGAGAGTGAGAGGGGGTCAAAAATGAAAATTCTAGCCCTTTCGACCAAACTAAACCAAATTTTATATACATATTCTGTGGACCTAAAAAGGCTATAAATGCAAAAACTATCCACAAAATGGGGGGAGGGTCAAAAATGAAAATTCTAGCCATTTCGACCAAACTATATATACAAAATTTGGTTAGTTTTTGCATTTCTAGCCTTCTGAGGGCCCACAGAATATGTATACAAAATTTGGATGAGTTTGGTCAAAAGGGCAGAATTTTTATTTTTGACCCTCCATCCCCAGTTTTGGTGGTTAGTTTTTGCATTTCTAGCCTTTTTGGTGCCCACAGAATATGTATACAAAATTTGGTTGAGTTTGGTCTAAAGGGGTAGAATTTTCATTTTTGACCCCCCCGCCTTTTTTTCTGATAATGTTTAGAATACATTTAAAAAATAAATTATTTTATCTTCTTTTCAAAAATATATAGTTTTTTTCTAGTTAAATTTTTACATTTTTTATACCTCTTCAAAATGTGGTTGATCTTTATTTATATTTTTTATTGAAGGAGACAATAAAAGAGCGTGTCTTGTGCTGGATATATAAATTTTTAATTTATTTATAACGAAACACTCTTTTATTGTCTCCTTCAATTTATAAAAATTCTGCTACTCTCGGCAAAAAGAAACTTTCAATTTAATTTATATTTTTTATGGTAAAAAAAAATGTAGGCTATGGTCTTTCACGTCACATGGAAACGTAGAAATTTTTTTTATCTAATCAGTCTATATAGAAGCGAACCGTATCAGACCGTAGACTACATTTCAGCATTTTTTAAATGTAATAAAGGTAATTTCATCACAAAAACAATTTATATGATTGTCTATATTCAAAATATATTATTTAATTGTTTCGGTTGCTTTATATGCTTTAATAAAGTAACTTTTTTATTTTTTACGATTCATTAATTAAAACTTCATTGAAGGAGACAATAAAAGAGTGTGTCTTCTGCTGGAATTATAAATTTTATTTATTTATAACGAGACTATAGTTTCGAGGGCTTTGCTATATCTCTGCTCTCTTTGCTATAGTCTCGTTATAAATAAATAAAATTTATAATTCCAGCAGAAGACACCTCTTTTATTGTCTCCTTCAATATATAAAAATTCTGCTACTCTCGGCAAAAAACTTTCAATTTAAAACTTCATTGATAAAGGGAGAATTTCTCCCGAAACGTTTGGATTTTAATAAACTATTGAAAATTGAATTTATTTATTTTATAAAACAATCAATAGATTTTTTCTGTATATGGTATATATAATTTATTTGTTTAAAACTATAGTTCCGATGTTTTGACCTTCATCCTTTAATTAATAATATTTTATCTCTTATTTCCCATGGGTTCAATTACTCGATTGGATACAGAAAAAATTTTAGCCAAGCGTTTTTTATATGGCTAGCTTTCTCTAACAACAAAACAAATTTATCTATATCCATCGAGTAATTGAACCCATTAAGAAATAAGAGATAAAATATCTACTCTTATTAAAAGAGCAAAAATTGTATATTTATTTATTTGTTTATATATATATATTTATTTGTTTGTATATATATTTGTATCTTGGTTCTATTTTAGAAAACGATTCTACCGATTTTGATGAAATTCACGAGTTAGGGGGTTTTTGGGGTGACAATTCGATCTGTTACGGTCTCACGAGAAAATTGTTTTTGATGGGTTTTTTCGTAATCAAATTAATTATTCTCAGGTAGACAAATCCCATTCTTAGGGTTAAAAAAAAGGTTTCCCTTTTCCTTTTGTGCTCAGGCAGACAATGGGTCGGGTAAATCCTTTATTCTCAAAGGCCTTGAAGAAGTATTGTGATTGTGGTTTAAAACGTATTTTGTTCAACCTAAACGTTAGAAATATTAATAAACGTTTTATAATTGTTTTTATAAAGAATTTTATTTATTAAATAGAATAAAAAATAATCAAGAATTTATTTTAAAATATATTTCGCATAAGCAGGTCTCAATTTTCTGAAAAAAACAACACATTTTGATAGGTTTTATTTATTAACAATTGGATGAATAAAAATGAATCATATGGTTGAATCAAAACAGGTGCAGGAGGTGGGGTGCAGTGGTGGGGGATCCGGGGGTAGGGCGAGGTTTCGGGGGTGGGGTCAAGCGGGGTGGGGGGGGGTACAGTGGGTGAATACTATATATATTTGTATTTTTTTTAATTTGAAAACGGCTCTCAAATAAAAATCGACCTTTTTATCAGAATTTTAAATTAAAAATAATATTAAAATAAAGGTTTTAACTTAAGGAAGAAGTTACCGAGCATCGCTCGGTGCCTCCAGGTACTCATTAATTAAAAGACTAAGGATGAATGCCAAACCTTCGAACCATAGTCTTAAAAAAATAAATTATTCATAAATGTTTATTCGCATCAAGCAAAGGACAACCTCATTTATTTCTCTTTATTAAAAATAATCAGATATTCCCTTTAATATTAATAATTTAATTTACTATTTAAATGTTTAATTATTATTCTATCACCATTTATATTGACTTTTCTTAACCTCTTGTAGACAGAGCCTCTAAAGCAATTAGTTGACTTTATTAATAGTTTGTAATATGAACACTCTGTATAAGTTAAGTACAAGGAAGTGAGGTAAGCAATCTGTTAATTGGAAACCTCATCTTTAGCGAAATTCTCTGAAAAGCACTTTAATGAATTAAACGGGGCAGCCTATGAAGAAAATCTCAAAAATAGATGTCAACCGAAAGAGTATATAAGCAAAATAAATAGGACGTATTATATGAGAGTTTAATTTACAGAGAAAAGAAAATTAAACTTTTTTGAAAACGAATTGGAGGAATATTTTTTAAGAAAAAATAAAACCAACTTCAAAAAATTAAATGCAACAAATAAAATACACTAAAAGGTATAAAATAATTATTATCTTATTTAGTTACAACTAAACGACAAAATTTTAACATGAAATTACTTTTTGAAGTCGGTGCCAAACATATACCTTTTATGAATCGCATTCGACGGATCTTACTTAGTACGTTTGGAGGGTATGCTTGCTTATAGGTATAGTTTGTTTGGCACCGACTACAAAAAGTAATTTCATGTTAATATTTCGTCGTTTAGTTGTAACTAAATAAGATAATAATTATTTTATACCTTTTACTGTATTTTATTTGTTGCATTTAATTTTTGAAGTCGGTTTTATTTTTTTCTTAAAAAATTATTTTTATTTTTCTCTTTTTACTGATGTTATTAATAGTGATCATATCATCAGAACTTGGCCAAATTAATATGCCACCATCCCTAAGATACCCCCTTTCCAATAAAAAAAGAATCATCGAAATCGGTTCATAAACAAAGAAGTTAGGCCTAAACGAACGTAACAAAAAAGGTCTAATACATATAAAAAAAAATGAGACCAATCGGAAGCTAGACTAGACCCAAAGTAAAAAAAAATTTCAAAATCGGTTCCCAATTGGCGGAGATATGAGGTAACATAAGCACAAAAAAAAAATTCAGTCGAATAGAGAACCTCCTCCTTTTTTGAAGTCGGTTAAAAAAGAGAAACTTTTTCAAGACTTGGTACGCTGTTTGAAGTTTGTAGTATTGGTAATTTTAAATGATAAATATCTAAATCAGATTATTAATTCCGATTTAATATTTTCTTACCTACCTGTGTTTGAGTACTCAAGTGTAAAAGAACAGTATAGACCAGACGTGGCCACAATGTGGCTCGCGAGCCACATGCGGCTCTTTAGTCAATCTCGTGCGGCTCTTGAACCCTCTTGAATAATACTGATTTTAAGAAGTATAATAATGAAATTAAAAAAATAATAATACAAAAGTAAATTAATTTGTAATTTGTAATTAATTGTAATTGAACACTAATGTTATTATTAAGTAGAGCAAAAAATAAATGTTACTTCATTTATATTTTATGAAATAAAAAAATGTGTCTTTTTTTAATTAACCATTAATTAATCTCCAAACAATATGGCTCGCTTGGAAACAGTTTTATAAATTTGCGGCTCCCCGTTTATTTAACAAATATGCCATAAAATATGCAGAAAAAATTCCAAAATATGTAATTAAAAAATTAGTAATAATAATAAGAATAGTCCAGATTAATTCGCAGCAACGCTGACCTAATGCTGCCGACAGGGGCGCTGATGCCGTCGATATATTTGTGTTTTGAGTCGAGATAAGTCGAGGCAAATTTGAAATATAATTGTAATTTTAACTCTAATTTTGAAATGAAAGAATCCAATTGATTTTATATTAAGAAACATTAAATATATTGATAATTATTCCCCCCCCCCCCTTCACCACTCAAAAATTAAATATTCAATTCCCTTTTCATTGCGCACAGAATAAGAAATTAATCACATCTTATTTGATTTATATTTAATATATTATTTGTTTATTTTTTAATATTTTGCCACTTTTTTATAATTTTTTAAAAATCTAAATTTTGTTATTCTTATTTTTTGATTTTTACAAAATTGAACGAATTAAGTCACGCATGTCCGAGTTTTTCATGGCAATACTCGAGGGAGCAGCCTGTCATACAAACAACACCTGATCTTTTTAAATATTTGGAGCCTTATATCGATTTTCGATACCAAATTTAAAAAAAATGATATAATATAATTCTCCTCCTCACACGATTGCACTTAATTAAATAAATCTATTTCCACACAAAAAATATCACAATGCTGTAGATTATAGAAAAAAAAATACTTCCAGATTCATATCTAGAGCCTCATTTCTGTAGCTGTGTCAGGACGAAAATGAGGCGAAACTTTAAGAGACTATGTATTTTCGGGAGTTTACAGGTATACATTTGGTGTGTGGTTTTTTAAGAGGAATAAAATTTTTGGACAGAGACGCCGCCCGTCAGGGTTCAGCTCGTATTTAATAGGATTTCTAAGGTTATTAAAATATAATCCCACTTCGAATCAATAATTAAATATAACTTCCAATAATCAACTTCTATTTCCGAGTTTGTTGGCTACAACAGACGGGTTCTCGTGTCTTATTGATAATCAATTATGCATAGAGAAGAAGCCACCAATGGAGTTAGAGGTGTAAGGAAAAGTTTAGCCGATCTTTAAATAATAAATAATTAATTAAGCAAGTTAAGAAGGGAGAAGAAGAAGCTTTATGCAGGTGATTGTCTAAGATACAACAACAATTTATTTTAGAGAAGGCAACTTTAATTTTAGAAACGACAAGCCAAAGTGCCTTGCCTCTGCCTGATGACTAAAAGTATTCTTTATAAAAATAAAAATAAAAATTTGAATTGAATTTTTTATAAAACTTAAAAGTGCTTAAAATGTCCTTTTAGCTTGAATAACATTCTCAACTACTTATTCTTTTTTAATATTTAATGTATAGAAAGGATAAGACTTTTTTACGTGTTTGTGCCCAGTTAAGCCACTGTTATTGTACTTTTAAAAGTAGCCACTATATTAAATTTATGAGTTCCATAAGGACAAATCAATAAGGTTGGCATCTGCTTGATTCAAATAAACATATTATATCTATATAAATAAAATTAAGGTTTTGTCTGTACATTGCTCCAAATCACGCCAAATTTTGGTTTCACACGTTTCAAGCAAAGTTATGAACGAAAACACCGTCAACAAAATTCCTGTTTGTATGTATATATGTATGTCTGTCTGTCTGTTTCAGTGGTTTCCGAAAATTTGCTCACGATTCACGTAAAAACGGCTGAAGGGATTATTTCGAAATTTCATATTTACATCAGATGTCTTCTAACTTACGTTTTTAGCTATATAACATTTTGATATTTTGACCCCATAAGGGGGTTTGGAAGGGGTGCACAGAATGGAAATTATCAAATAACTCCTAAACTATTAACTCTACGGCAAATTTTATAATGAGCAAAGTTGTAGGGGATGTGATGGGTTGGGCATGGTCCGGGGGTGGGGGTGCTGGGTGGGTTTCGGAAGGTGTGGTGGGTGGGAGTGGGGTTCGAGGGCTGGGGTGCAGGGGGCGTGTCCTCTGGCTAGCAAGAGGGCCGCCGATGGCGGGCCTTGCAGCTAGTCTACCATATACTAATATTGTATGTTTCCTATATGTGATTCGATAGAGAATCGAAAGCAAGTGATTTTTGTCGAATATTAAGTGAAAATAATATCCGAATTTATATATTTCTAACTTGAAATATTTAAAGTTAAATATATTTATAATTTTCTCATTAATATATTAAAGAATAATTAACACATTAACGAGAATTGTTTTGATAGAGCTTTTAAACAAGATATCGCGAGACTACTGCTGGTTGAAGCTATTGGAGTCTGCTGAGTCTTGAAGTCTGGACCAAGAGAGAATGAAAAAGATGTGATCCATTTGGCTATGATCCAGATTCATTTTCGCGTTTAGCCCGCATGACACTTTTTATATCAAACATTGATATTTGGTGGTCCATAATGGATCACATCTTTTTCATTCTCTCTTGGTCCAGTCAAATACAGGAAACATACGATTAATTAATGGCAAACACCTAACATACGTGTTAACAGATCTAGCGGACTGGACTGGGAGATTGAATATATAAAATCTCAGATTTCAAATTCATTTGGTGGTCCATATCAATGTTTGATATAAAAACGCGAAAATGATGCTGGATTATAGCCAAATGGACCATCTTTTTCATTCTCTCTTGGTCCAGTCAAATACAGAAAACATACGATTAATTAATGGCAAACACCTAACATACCTTAACCGCCTCCCTGGTGTAATGGTCAGCATAACTGGCTGGTTACCCGGAGGTCTCGGGTTCAATTCCCGTCTATACCCAGGCATTTTTTCTGTAAGTATAGGGTCTGGTAATAAAAATTAAGTGGGAGATAAATTTAACCTAATTTATCGCGCGGAGAATTACCACTGCTCGAAGCCCCTAAAAACTTAGTAAATTGGACTATATCTAACTTTCTAAGATTTGGGTCGTGATCCCGGCTTCTTTCCTTCTACTCTGTTCTTTTCACGTTGGAGGAGCCAGCCCATACAGGCCTTTAGGGGATGGACCTTCTGGTGTATCTCCTTCTCACATCAATATCATTAAAAAAAAAAAAGAAATACCTGTTAACAGATCTAGCGGACTGGACTGGGAGATTGAATATATAACATCTCAGAAATTCATTTGGTGGTCCATATCAATGTTTGATATAAAAAGTGTCATGCGGACTAAACGTGAAAATGATGCTGGATTATAGCCAAATGGATCACATCTTTTTCATTCTCTCTTGGTCCAGACTTCAGACTCAGCAGACTCCAATAGCTTCAACCAGCAGTAGTATCGCGATATATATCTTGTTTAAAAAGTCTTTCAATTTATTGTATAATATATGGGGGGTCTTATTTGAAAAAACCAACTTTTATGAATAACGGAAATATTAGTAATCTTAGCACGCCCTGAAGTCGATTTCTCGACGTAAATTAAATACTTCGGGTCTGTCTAAACTACCACCAAAATATTAACTTTTCTTGAATTGAGAGCACTAATTTATTTAAGTTTAATTATGGCCATGTTTTGGACCATATTTAACACAAATTATTTTTTATCTCGAAAACCGATAGAGATACGTATAGGACAGTATTAACAAAAAAGTATTTTAATAAAAGGGCGGTTCCCAATACGTGTTAATATACGGGGTGTTGCATTTAAAAAAAATAAAGTTGTTACGACTTTTCAATGGAAGCCGAAACGTCGCAGTGCTGAAAATATTTTAGATCGATAGAACAGGTAAGAAAATGTAAGGTGGTAAATTTTCAGAAAAATCCAACTTTCCGTTTTCCATAAACGTCTAACGTGCCATGGACCGTGAATCACCCTGTATACTGTATACTGTAACCTGAGGACTGAACCGCGACCTGATATCGTGTACACCTACTTCCATTTCGAATTTAATTTCCAAGTAGAAGACAATAGATGATGAAAGGGCATTATGTAAAGAATTCCAAAATAATTTCACATAATTCCAAAGACGTGTACACCTAATTCCAATAGCGGCTCACCCCTCGCTGTAGCGTATATACATATTAAGGTGTTTCATTTTAGGGCATCTTTTTTTCAGTCTAAGTTGAGAAACTGATAATTTATAAAAAAAAAATCAAGATGAAAAAAATTCTAATCCAATTAGGGGCTTAGATCATCGAAAAATTCTTCTTTTTTAAATAACATTGGGGACAAAGTATTTCGATTTCAAATTGATTTTTCGGTATTTAAAATTTTTTTGAAAACAAAAACCTAATAAGTTTTTGTAGGGCATAAAATTTGCTACAAAAAAGTTTATTAGACTCAAGTGTGCACTGCACGACCAATAATTCTCAAGTTACAGAGTATTAAAGATTAACTTTGTAACTTGAGAATTATTGGTCGTACACACTTGAGTCTAATAAACATTTTTGTAGCAAATTTTATGCCCTACATAACCTTAATGGTTATTTTTTTTAAAGAAGAGAGATTCTGACAATTACTATTTTTTTTAATTTTTAAAAATATTTTAGCTATGATTTATTTATAGAAAAACAAAATTTAAAAATTAAAAAAAAAAAAAAATAGTAATTGTCAATATTCTACGATCATATCTGTCTTAAAAATTGTTAAATAGATAGAAGTTTGAGATATAATTTTTTCAAAAGAATAAAAAAATATACTCAGTTCCACAAAAATTAATTAACTTTTTAATCAATATAAAAAAAAACATTAACACTTTTAATAATTTTTCATATTTTATACAAAAAACAAAAATTTGAAAGAAAAATTTTCTAATTTAGTCCATTTTTCAAAAAGTTATGGGCAAAAAAAACCAAAAAAACTTTTTATCTTTAACGGTTTCTCGGAAAAGTTTGAATAATCACCTAGAAGCCTTTTTCATAAAGTACAAAAAAAAGTCAGGAAATCAAGCAAATCAAAAATTAAAATTTTTAAAATTATCTCATTTTGTGTGGAATGCCCCATATATACCAAAATTTTGCAAAATCTTGCTTTACGTCTTCTAGCCTATATCGAGCTTATGTTTCAAATTTCGTAGCTCTAGGATTTATGGTTGCGAAACGCAAGGGGTAGATTCTTAGGTACGTAAACATCAACTTCCGGTATTCAATTTTAGCCAAAATCTTGTGGTACTTCTTGTAACCTCTAGATAGCTTAGGTTTCAAATTTCAAAGCTCTACAACTTACCGAAGATGAGATATGAACGATTAAAATATTTATTTTTCGACATGACTAATTTACACCCCCTTCCTTTATTTCAATCGGATTAAAAATTTGACACAACTAATAACTTGATAAGTATACACATTTTTAACGAAATCGTTAGAGCTGTTTTCGAGAACACGATTGTATGTATATATATATATATATGAATTGCTCATTTAATAATATAAGAGTACCTGGAGCCACCAAGCGATGCACGGTAACCCCTGACCCCACCCCACCCCTCTCCCGAAACCACACCCCAACTCCGCCCCCACACCCAGATCCCCCACAACTGCACCCACCTCCTGCACGTCCCACATCGACCCCACACCGCACCCAGTTTTTGCATTTCTAGCTTTCTAATGGTCTACTTATTATGAGTAAATTTGTTTACTCGTACACCAATTCGCCCACATTCGTTCATATTGATAAAATTTTAAAAAATAAATAGGAAAATAATAATAAAAAAATAATCGTATAGGATCTGAAATAAAAACATGAAATTAAATAAGATTTGTTTCCAAGTTATATATAAAAAAAGCCACTTGAACCACTTTATTTGTAAACACACCTGTTTTGTTATGATTTAGACACCTGTTAATTAAAAACAAACAAAAAATTCCTAATTTTAATATAATATATTAATGTTTACTATAACCTATTAGTGGGTTTTAAAATTTAAAAAGCAATTAATAAATAAAAGATAATTACGAAATCATAAGCTGGTGTCATCTATTAAATTCGATGGAATGGAATATTTTAAAACAACCCCTCTGACATATAATTAAAAATATTCCATTCCATCGAATTTTATAGATGCACCAACTATGATTTCTTGTAAATTTGAATCTATTACCGTCGGCAAATTAATATCTTTCATAAAAGATAATTGAAAAAAAATGTAAACAAACTTTTTTATTGAGATTTTCATCTATCAATAATTACTTTAATTAAGAAAAGATCAATTAAGATGAAATTTGTCGAGGTCCAGACCTAGCCAGATCGTTTTCTCATCCTCAAAACTTGTTAATAGAATTTGTTTCATCAAAATCGGTAAAGCCGTTTTCAAAATAGAACAATGATACAAATATATATATATAAAAACAATTTTTGCTCGTTTAATAAGAGTAGATTTGAATAAATATTTATATTTATATATATTCATATTTGAAAAAATATGTTTTTAATAATAATTTCTAATAACAAAATTAATCCCATAAATAAATGAATAATTCCTATATCTAAAATATCTATATCATGAGTTGAATTGGATTAGTAAGTTATTTGAGTAGGTATAGTTGTGGATAGATTGTGTGATGCGTGGGTGGATATTTCGCTTTCGGGTGGCTATCAATTAGTCTCAGCCAGTTGAACACAACCGTATTGATTAAAGGGTTAATATACATCCGACCATTCTAGTGAGTGGGCGACTACACCAAGAATTAATTAAAAAAAGTACCTATATACCAATAATATTCGAGATCATCACTCTTATTCATTCTCATCATCAGTTTCATATCCCATATTATCCCAGATTATATATACTTTCACTCAATTTCATTTTTAGGGTTCCGTAGAACGACTTATCCCAATCTATTTGATCATTGTTGATCGTAAACTAAATAAGATATATACTTTTAACCCTAGGATGCATGACTGTCACGGTATACATATTTACATGACATGGGTGAAATATACCCATTATGAGAAAACACAATAAATATTATTTATAAACCATATTTATTTGACCATTTTAACATTTTGTTATTAACATAACATAAACTAATTATTTTACAACGTTAAGACAATTATTACATTTATATACAGTGTGTTCCTTACATATTGGCTTATTACAAGAAATACATTGTCTGTCACATTTTCTATATTTTTTGTTGGACACATATAACAGCGTGCTTTTATATTTAACTAGCTGCAAGGCCTCGCCTTCGGCGGCCTCTTAGCAGCCAGGGGCGCCCCTGGACCCCCAGCCCTCGAACACCCCGACCCCACCCCTGTACCCTGTTTTTTTCATTTCTAGCCTTCTAGTGACCCATAGATTATGTCTCCATATCCATATTATTCACACTCTCACTGCTATTACTATCACTATCAATTGCATTTCCTGGAAATGAATTATAATTTGGGTCTATATCTTCATCGAGAGCTGCATCTTCAACAACTTCATAATCAGAATCTTCACTTGATTCTGATCCAACATACGAAGTTTCGTCGAGCCATTGCAGCACAGTTTCTTCAAAATCAGGATCGGTATATTTGACAGATTACCTTTTCCTACCACGTGTCGATGCCATTTCTACAAAAGAGGCTGCATCTAAAGCTAATTTAAATATAATATAGAATAGAAACCTACCGAATTACAAATATTTTCTACGATTGAAAACACAACCACAAAACACAAAACAGCTTCGGCAGATTACAACTAACTAACGTAGTAAAGGACACAAATTCAAGAATGAAAGTGGAAAATCATTAATAATTAGTATACCAACCAAAATTAAATGAATGCACCAAATTTTAAACTAGAGAAGGTGAATTTGAATGTCACAAATTAGTTCGGGTACAAAATACTCATGTCATGTAAATAATGGAAAAAATTATAATATGTAAATATTTAAATAACAATAAATTTACGGTACACATTAACACTTCTATTTCATTCATAACTAACCAATAGAGGAATTCATGACATTTGATTACATTTCTTACACATCTTATCAGTAAAAAACAGAATTTTATTACAACATGGGTATAAAATACCCATGTCATGCATCCTAGGGTTAATTTAAAAGATATAAATAAGTATCAGTGGCGTGTGGTCTATGGATTGGATGCTGCGCATCCTAAAATTTCAAAACGTCACCCTAATCAATTTAATGTGAAAAATAATGAAAAATTCTGTGTTTATCGATGAAATTTACAATAAAGAACAAAAAATAAAATAATATTCTAGAAATTGATAAGTTCTTTTTTGGACAGCAATCTCTGTTAGAAATTTCACCGCCTTCGACTGATAAGTATATGTATTTCACTGGAGCTTTGTGATTTTTCAACCAGGGGATGCTGTCCGAAAAAATACCCTTCATTTTTTGAAATTTTATTTTAATCTTCGCTTTTTTTTGGCAAATTTCATCGAATACAGCATCGTTTTCGTTATTTTTCAAATTTAACCTTAGATTTTTTGATACTATATGAAAATACTATAAATGTTTAAAATTTTAGGGATGCGCTGTATCGATAGCATCCATGGTCCACACGTCACTGATGTATGTATTTTCTAGCAAATGAAAATTAGTTAACAAAAATTCATCCAATGAAATAAAATAGAGGTGGGGACTCTTTTTTAAATGAAATGCCAAATTTTTTTTTGAAAATAGAGAAAAGATCTTGCAAAATTTGAACCACTACTTATGAAGTAAAACCTACTAATTTGCCTACTTTCCTCCAAACAATTTCATCTATCCCATTGATTATAAAGAATGTTATTTATAATATAACTTTTATTTATTATATTATGAATGAATTTAATTATTCTTTTTATTATTTTGTTTATGTACTAATAAAAAAATAAATATATTTTTATTGCTATTAATGTAGATATATGCATTTATTTTGACGTTGGATACATAGTGTTAGGAAAATTATAGAACGGGTATAGAGATGTCGATAGTTTGGGAAAAAACAGCAGTAAAGTGAAGTATTTTAAAATGTAATTTTCCTAAAAACTGTATATATCCATTTTTAGGAGTCTGAAGGTACTTAAATATAATATTTCCTAGTGGCCCAATGTTTCAAACATATATAGTGACTATATAGATTCTCGAAATCTATATAGGCACTATGTAGTTACTATATACATAGTTGGAAACTTTGTATTACTAGGGTTGGTTAAGCTATTTTCAAGATAACACTGGTTGACAGAAATTAAACAAAAATTTCTCCCCATAAATCTAACAATGGACCATTCCAGTAGAGTTTTATGCGCTGATTATCATGCGATTTCCCAATTTTTTACAACAGGTCAGAGTTTCGAGACTTTATCGGTCAAAATGACGAAAAAGGACATTTGGACCTATTTTCGAGTCCAGGGTATTATACAGAAATATTTGAAATCAAAATATTTTGTTGACTTAATAGAAAACAGCTTGCTCTTTGATTTTCAAATTACCACTTGTTTTTAACTCGAACTCGAGTTATAACTAAAAAACTAAGATCTTATGTTTTTATCTATGTTTGTTATCCATTATAATCATGTAGATTTAGTTTTTTAGTTATAACTCGAGTTCTAATTGAGCTAAAAACAAGTGGAAATTTGAAAATCAAAGAGAAAGCTGTTTTCTATTACATCAACAAAATATTTTGTTATCAAATATTGCTGTTTAATATCCAATGAAACTCGAAAATAGGTCAAAATCGCATTTTTCGTCGTTTTGACCGATAATATCTTCAAACTCTGACGTGTTGTAAAAAATCGGGAAATTGCATGATAATCAGCGTAGAAAATTCTACTGGAATCCATTGTTAGGTTTAAAAGGGAAATTTGTGTTGAGAAGTGTAATTAAAAACAAACTAAACAAGCTGACGTGTTCTTATGTGGCCATCCACTCTACTTTACCATACAACCTGACCCCTCACTTATATTTAATATTTAATAAAATTATTTATTATCATGTAGGGGGGGGGGGTTAGTTTTTCCATTTTTAGACTCCTGGGACCCACTGATTGTGTATACAAAATTTGGTTGAGTTTGGTAAATGGCAAAGATTTTCATTTTTTGATCCCCCCCCCCCCATTTCGGGCGGTTAGTTTTTGCGTTTTTAGATATCTTGGGTCCCACTGATTATGTATACAACATTCTGGTTTAGTTTGGTAAATGGAAAAGATTTTTCATTTTTTGATCCCCCCCCCCCCCCATTTCGGGCGGTTAGTTTTTGCGTTTTTAGATATCTTGGGTCCCACTGATTATGTATACAAAATTTGGTTTAGTTTGGTAAATGGAAAAGATTTTCATTTTTTGACCCTCCGCCCCCTCCCCCATTTCGGGCGGTTAGTTTTTGCATTTTTAGACTTCTGGGGGTCCACTGATTATGTATACAAAATTCGGTTGAGTTTGCTCAAACGACCTAGATTTTTAATTTTTAACCCCCCTTCGACCCCCTTAATTTTGGGTCGATATGCAGCAAAATCTAATCAGTTCTTAATCTTAATGGACCAAAACTACGTGTGAAATTTGGTTCCGATATTCGCACTAGTTTTTGAGATAGCTCGTACACAAATTTGGTAACGCACAGACTAACTAACAGACATTTTGACAAGACAATTATTATCTCAAAAAATATAATTTTTTTGATGTTTACTTATTAGAGCTTTTTTGTAGACCTAAATGCCATGGTTTTGCTCAATTTTTTTAATCCAAATAGTTTAAGCCGTTTTTTAGATATTTTGAAAAAAAGAAGGAAAAAAACACTTTTTTCATGCACGATTACAATACTTGACCATACCCTGTATGGTAAAGTAAAAAGTACTAGAATAAAGTACTAATGTTTGTAGACTGATATGTACATACTAAAAACTAATCAGCGCTTTATTTTTTAAAAAGTCATGGTCGGTTTTCAATTTCATTTCAATCAGTTGAACGGTGTAGGAAAAATCCTAGTAAAGGATAACATCCAACGACTGGACTCGCCTAGCTCCTACGCAGCTTTCATTCTTCAGCGCACAAAGTGTTGCTAAATACAGGCGCACTAATGACAAGTTTAAATTAAGACTACATTTTGAGAATTTTAATTAGTACAGTTATTTATTTATATTTTATAATTCAATATTTTTCTTATACGTGCATCAACTAGTGTGACCACCACACGCTTTTCACATTAGTTTCTTCCATTTATTGGAAATCATCATATCAATTTTCTTCATTGAAATTACTTCAATTTGGGTTTCTCCCCCAAGTGATTTTGAGAAAAAACGTAAAATTTCAAAATACCAAAAATCTTCAAGTAAACATAAACTTCCGACCCTTCGATTTTAATCAAAATCTTGAGGTACTTCTTCTAGCCTAAGTTTCAAATCCCAAATCTCTGCGACTAACCTTAGATAAGATATATACGATTAAAATATTTATTTTCCGACATTCTTAATTTACACCCTTTTTTTTATTTCAATCGGATTAAAATTTATACACGACTAATAACATATCACACGTGGTAAGTGTATACCAATTTAAAAAAAAAAAAAAAAAAAACGTTAGAGCTATTTTTTAAAAAATCACAAAAACGAAAAATCTTTCGTGTAAATTCCAACTTCCGGGTAACATACATACATACAAAGACTAAATGAAAATCGTACTTTTTGGGTTCTGGACGAATTTTTGACAAAACCACAATGTCCTAAAATTCAACCTCATTGAATATTACAATTTGTGACTTTGAATGAGAGCATGGGTTCCATAGTCTTTACCTGAGGGCCCTTTGAGCTCGAGCTTGGCCCGAGAACGATAACAATACTTTACTATGAATAAAGTAAATAACGTATGTTTAAGCATTTAAACAATTCTAAACCCACGGAAAATATTTCCCATTATTTATTTTATCTAAATTTAATGAATAAAATTGTTCGAATGCAATTTCTCATTTGGCATTCCATTAGAATTCATCATTTATCTTTAGTAGTAGATATATCTTTATTGTATTGTACGATATAGCGAGGGTAGTGTAAGAGTAATTTGATTAAACTCTGTTAGCCGCACTAAGTAGAAGCCCTCTTCAGCAAATCCAATATCGGAGATCAAGGCTCAAGAAACTCTTCCGGATATTACATTGCTATCTAATTCAATTTTCTAATGTAAATGTTGTGGTTTCCTTTATTGCTCTAGTCCATGAAAACCTTGTCGAAAATACTTTTACAAAGTAACTATTCATTCATTCAAACATAAAACCTTTAATATATATCAATTTTAGATAAATTTAACAAAATGAATATACGATGAATTTTTATTTAGATTCGACGTTAAAATCAGAGGCGGATTTATATATGAGCTTTTTGGGATGCGTTGATATTATTGGTACCCAACCCCCATTGAAGTACAGTCTAAGCTAGAGGCTTGCACCTCTTGAAGTGACATTATTGAAAAGTAACTTGTTGATGTTTTCCCAAATTGCTATACTATCTTAAATTTTTTAACGTTGTCAATCACTAGCTATAAAGCGGAGTGCTTTTTCTTAAAGATGTCCTATATAGAAAACAAATATAGGACAACAATATCGAACAATCGACTAAATTATTTATCTGTTCTTTCAATTAATTATGAATTAACAAAGGGCTTACAATGGGATAAGCAAATCAAGGAATTTGCTGCGCAGAAATGCAGTAAGATTGCTTTATAATTTATAGTACCTGGAGGTACCGATCGATGCTCGGTAACTTCTTCCTTCAGTTAAAAATTTTATTTTAATATTATTTTTAATTAAAAATTTTGATAAAAAGGTCGATTTTTATTTGAGAGCCGTTTTCAAATTAAAAAATACAAATATATCTATATAGTATTCGACCACTGTACCCCCCACCTCTACCTTGATCGACCCCACCCCCGAAACCTCGCCCTACCCCCGGATTCCACATCACTGCCCCCCACCTTTTGTACACCCCACATCCACCCCCGCTCCGCATCAAGATCGCTTTCTCATCCTCAAAACTTGTTAATATAGTTTGTTTCCATAAAATCGTTAGAGCCGTTTTAAAAATAAAAAAAATACAAAATACAAATACTTATATATATATATATATATATACCTGGAAGACCGAGCTTTGTTCGGGTTTAGTTAATGCTTGACAACAACACACCACAATCACAATAGTTCTTCAAGGCTTTTGAGAACAATTAGCCCAACCCATTGTCTGTCTGGGTACAATAGTAAAAGGAAAACCTTTTTTTTAAACCTTAAATATGGAATTTTTCTACCTGAGAATAATTAATTTGATTACGATAAAACCCATCAAAAACAATTTTGTCGAAAATGAGACCGTGACAGATCGAATTGTCACCCCAAAAATCCCCTAACCCGGAAATTTCATCAAAATCGGTAGAGCCGTTTTCAAAATAGAACAATGATACAAATATATATATATATATATATATATATATATATATATATATATATATAACAAATATACAATTTTTGCTCGATTAATAAGAGTAAATAACATAACTACACATAATCTGTTTATTTCTTTTTCAATAATGTCTTAAGGTAGTTGTTTCTCGACAATAGTAGAAAAAAGTTAATGTTAGAGTATATAGAAGAGACAATAAAAATTCATAATTCATAAGCCCAAAATTTTTGCTGTTTATGTACCACTACTAGCCAATCCCGTGCTCGTTTGACAAATCTGGAAACACTGTCAGAGCTTGAATATTTTTATCATAGAAATGTCAGATAAATTACATTATAAAGAAAGTTTTATAAAACAAAAAGTTCTTAATAAGCGATTGAAAGCTGTTGCGACAATGGATAAAACGAAAAAACGTCAAAAAAGTACTAAAGTTATGCCAATTTTTAGATTAAATAAATGCGTTCTTGCCAGCTTGATTTTAGTGTAAATTTTTCATTATTTATTCATTATTATCTCAGAAATTTTGTTGTAACTATGAATTAAAATGTTCTTAAAAAATTTATTAGTTATTATTTAATGTTGGTTTAGTTTTTAATAAAAATGGTAGCAAGAATTTCTTAATTATAATTAAATATGTATGTAAACTTTCCGATATCCCGTATAGTGAAATGTATACGAGTCTGAAAAACTCTATCTTTTGAATTTAATATCTCTGGTACTATATTGTTCATGAATTTCGTTTTTCATCAATCGATGCAAAAGTATTTAAATAATAATCTGTCTAAATTTCAAAAAAATCCTAAGAAAAGGCATTTGGTGAAACAATCAAATTGTCATTCGTTACTTCAATCATGCAGAACCCTACACTTATCATTCGGACTGACAGTCAGATTGAAGTTTTTTGGCTCATTCTACAGTGACAAACCGCTAAGACAAGATGTCAAGAAATAAGAAAAAAGTCATGTGTTGCTATAATTATGGCTTTAGCTACTAGAAAAATTCTAATACGCAAACTTTGGGTGAAAGAGTGGATTAGGAAGCGCATACTTTACGCATATACTGTATGTTTTTTGTCAGTCTCTTTTTATTCTAATTTGACAATATTTGTGTAATTAACAAATAATAAACCCGAAAAATTTGAAAGGGTGTACCTTAGGAACCAGGGAAAATACTGGGTTAAAAATTAAAATTCTAATCCTTTGGACCTACATGAACCAAAGTTTGTACACTTAGGGCCGGTTGTATGTCGCAAAGTAAATGCTTTTACCACTAACACAGGGTAGATGGTAAATGGAGGGACTGGGATGGCCAATCAGATGACAGGAACTTTCAGTGCCTTTCATCTGATTGACGACCCCAGTGCCTCCATTTACCATCTACCGTTTGTTAGTGGTAAAAAGCATTTACTTTGCGACATACAACCGGCCCTTAATCTGTGGAAGCTTAGAAGAGTAGAAATGCAAAAACTAGTCGAAATTTTTTGTGGAAGCCTAGAATGCTACAAACACAATAAAGCCAATCACCGAAAATAAGCGGATGGTCAAAAATTTCAAAAGTTTTTTCCAATACAGATATTCGTTGGAAATAATTCGGCAATTCACTTTCAAAAAAATCAATAACTTATTTTATAGAACTTAAATAAAATACACAATTAACATTTTTCTTATCTTATATTATTAAATGAGCAAATCTTGTACATATGGTATATATCCAATCGGTTTCTCAAAAACGACTATAACGATTTTGATGAAATTCACGGGTTAGGTGGATTTTGTGTTGGAAATTCGATCTGTCACGGTCTCATCTTCGGCTAAGTTGTTTTTGATTTGTGTCGATAAAAATGTATAATTACATTTTTATTCAATTTCCTTTCAATAAATAATTGTTTTTTTAATTTTAAATCCCACAAAAAGATCATTATTATATATTTAAATTTGGGAAATTTAATTGATTAAAAATCGAGTTTTAAATCCCACAAATATTTATTTGACAATTTAATTAATGAACTCAAAAATTGATATTTAACTAAAAAAATAATTATACCGTATTTATTTATCTACACTTATTAAACGAGGAAAAATTGTATATATTTGTACTTTGCTTCTATTTTGAAAACCACTCTACCGATTTTGATGAAACAAATTCTATTAACAAGTTGTGAGGATGAGAAAGCCATCTGGCCAGGTTTGGACCTCGACAAATTTAATCTTAATTGATATTTTTTTTAATTAGAGTAGTTATTGATAGATGAAAATCTGAATAAAAAAGTTTGTTTACATTTTTTTCAATTATCTTTTATTTTTAATTGGTTTTTTAATTTTAAAACCCACTAATAGGCTATAGCAAATATTAATATATATATTAAAATTAGGAATTTTTTGTTGAGAGGGTGAATTGAAAATAAATATTATAGGAAAAAAGGTTTTTTTATTTAATTAGTTTTTTCCTCTTATTAAAAACAAGGACTAAAAGATGATCAAGGACATTCGATGGTGGAGAAGTAATCTCCGGAGTCGAAGCTCAAAAACAATGTATGGATAAATTCATGTAAAATAAATGGTTTAATAAATTTTTTTGTTTGTTTTTAATTAACAGGTGTTTAAATAAAACAGGTGTGTTTACAAATAAAGTGGTTGAAGTGGCTTTTTTTATATAACTTGGAAACAAATCTTATTTAATTTTATGTTTTTATTTCAGATCCTATACGATTATTTTTTTTATTATTATTTTCCTATTTATTTTTTATAATGTTTATCAATATGAACGAATGTGGGCAAATTGGTGTACGAGTAAACAAATTTACTCATAATAAGTAGACCATTAGAAAGCTAGAAATGCAAAAACTGGGTGCGGTGTGGGGTCGATGTGGGGCGTGCAGGAGGTGGGTGCAGTTGTGGGGGGCGGAGTGAAGGTGCAGTGGTGGGGGCGAGGTGTGTGGTTTCGGGGGGGGGGGGGGGGTTACCGTGCATCGATCGGTGGCTCCAGGTACTATACACTTAATCTGTGGGCCACTGAAGGCTAGAAATGCAAAAACTGGGTGCGGGGGTGGAGGTGACGGTGGGGGTAGATGTGAGGGTGCAGGAGGTGGGATGCAGTGGTGGGGGATCTGGGGGATGGGTTTTTGGGGCGGGGTGAGTGTGTAGGTGTGGGGTGCAGGAGGGGTGGGGAGTGGTACAGGGTGTCGGAGATTAAATATATAGCTATTAACTAAAGGAAAAAGTTACTGAGCATCGCTCGGTGGTCAGGTACTTTATTATAAGTCGTATGGCATAAAACTACCCAATTCGAACAAAATCACTAGGCCGAGTTTGATCAAACTTAAAACACAACGTTTCTTTATGATTAGTATTGCTATTTTTAACGGGGTCAATTACCCGATTGGTTATAGAAATTTTTTTTTTCATTTAAAATTGCTTTAGTTTCGTGTATTCAAGCGGAAATAACGCTTATTATGATGATTAGTTCGCTGCTTGCTTTTTGATATTTTTTTTACCCAAATTATTTAATCATTTGGCAACATTTGTGTGTCTGCCTGGCTGAATGGTCTTATTAATTTGTATAAGTTGGCTTATGTCGTCTAATTTAGGGATTGGCGAATTCTCCTCGGGGGTGGGTAGAAATGAAGCCTCAGGCTCATTATGCCAATGGCATCGGCGATTATTTCACGTCTCAAGTAGCAGCCGAGGGAGGATCATCATCATCTCCAAGAGACTGGGTGGGTGTATTTTTTGTACGTCAGAGAAGCAAGAAAGGGGAAAGGGGTGTAGTAGAAGGGTAATTAAGTGTGATTTTTCAAAAGACCATCTCTCTCTCCATTTTGGTTCTATTAATCAGCCACAGGCGCATGAAAATATCCGACACAGAGTTGGCTGCCGGTTGCTTTTGACATATTAAAGATAAACATCTACGATACTAATAGAGAGAGAGAAAGTAACAACAAGAAATTGGTTAAAAAAAATAAAAAAGTAAAAAGTATTTCAAAGTTTGGTACGATCCTGGTGAATTCCTAAAATAAAATAATATATAGAAATGAAAAAATGTTATTGTTTATATAAATTAAAAAAATATAAATCTTTTATAAAATAAGCTGACGTGTTCTGATGTGGCCATCCATTTGACTTTACCATACAACCTGGCCCGTCTCTTATATTTAATATTTAATAAAATTATTTATAATAATGTAGGGGAGGGGGTTAGTTTTTCCATTTTTAGACTCCTGGGGGGCCACTGATTATGTATATAAAATTTGGTTGAGTTTGCTCAAATGGCCTAGATTTTTTATTTTTAACCCCCCCCCTCCAGCCCCCTTAATTGTGGGTTGATATGCACCAAAATCTAATCAGCTCTTAATCTCAATGGACCAAAACTACGTGTGAAATTTGGTTTCGATATTCACACTAGTTTTTGAACTAGCTCGTCCACAAAAATTTGGTAACGCACAGTCTAACAGAATAACAGACTAACTAACAGACATTTTGACAAAACAATTATTATTTCGAAAAATATAATTTTTTCGATGTTCACTTATTAGAGCTTTTTTTTGTAGAGCGAAATGCCATGGTTTCGCTCAATTTTTTAAATCAAAATATTTCAGCCGTTTTGGAGATATTTCAAAAAGAAGATGGAAAAAACCATTTTTTCATGCATGATTACAATACTTGACCATACGCTGTATGGTAAAGTAAAAACAATCCAGAACACGTTTATTTAAAAACCAAACTTTTCTGCAGAATTTCTCCCTTTTTCAATGAAAAAAAATTTCAAAAAAGAAAAAAAAGTTGCTTTACAAGACAATATGTACAATTGTCTATTTATATAAAAATAATTTTTAAGAAAAAAATAAAACAGACTTCAAAAAAATTAAATGCAACAAATAAAATACACTAAAAGTTATAAAATAATTATTAACTTATTTAGTTACAACTAAACTACGAAATATTAACATGAAATTACTTTTTGAAGTCGGTGCCAAACATATACCTTTTATGAATCGCACTCGACGGATCTTACTTAGTACCTTTGGCGGGTACGCTCGCTTATAGGTATAGTTTGTTTGGCACCGACTTCAAAAAGTAATTTCATGTTAATATTTCGTAGTTTAGTTGTAACTAAATAAGTTAATAATTATTTTATACCTTTTAGTGTATTTTATTTGTTGCATTTAATTTTTTTGAAGTCGGTTTTATTTTTTTCTTAAAAATTATTTTTATTTTCTCTTTTAGTGATGTTATTAATAGTGATAATATCATTAGAACTTGACCAAATTAATATGGCACCATCCCTAACATACCCCCTTTCCAATAAAAAAAGAATCATCAAAATCGGTTTATAAACAAAGAAGTTAGGCCTGAACAAACCTAACAAAAAAGGTCTAATACCTATGAAAAAAATGGGACCAATCGGAAGGTAGACAGGACCCAAAGCAAAAAATAATTTCAAAATCGGTTTACAATTGGCGGAGAATATGAGGTAACATAGGCACAAAAAAAAAAAATTCATTCGAATAAATAACCTCCTCCTTTTTTGAAGTAGGTTAAAAATTATTTAATATTGCCACCATTGAAAGAGGGAGAAATTCTCCCGAAACGTTTCGCTTTTAAATAAACGTGTTCTGGATTGTTTTTTTTTTTTATAAAAGATTTACATTTTTAAATTTTATAATAATATAGACAAATTTTATGACCCTATTGATAGTATTCGATTCACGAAAAAATATTTAAATTACTTATTTTTTTTAGAATATTTTGTGGTGAAATTTTTTGGAGGTCTTGGAGAACTCTTTTGGTTCTTAAAAATAATCATAAAGTGAACATCAAAGTAATTAAAGTGTTTTATTGTGTATGCAGTTAGCGGTGGACAATGTATAATGGTGTTTCGCCTTAAGACGGCATCATCAGCATCTTAAATAAAGTCCAACACTTTAGCCCTATGACCTCCAGAGACTGGAATTCGCTTCCAGCTACCGTCTTCCCCGCGACTTATAACCTTTATCAGTTTAAGACCCACATCCACATATACCTTCAACTCATACCCAGCCCATAAAATCCCCTCTTCTTCTTCTTTTTCACGGAGAAGGCCAACCCAGGCCTTTAAGGGGTCCACCTTTTTGGTGTAACTCCTTCTCTCATCAATTTCAATATATATATATATATATATAATATATATCTATAACACCCGTCACAGGCATATCCAGCAAAAATGATTTAAGATGCTAATGATGCCGTCTTAAGGCGAAACAACATTGTAAATTGTCCACCGTTAACTAAATACACACTAAAACACTACAATTACTTTAGTATTCACTTTATTATTATTTTTAAATACCAAAAGTGTTCCACAAGACCTCGAAAAATAATTTTACCACAAAATATTCTAATATGAACAAATAAGGGAACAACACTATTCAGCACTCTGTATGAAGATTTTCTACTTGGTATTTTTATTTTTTTGCTCATTGTATTAAAAAATGTCTGTAAGGTGAGAAAAAATGATTTTCAACCATTATGTTTTTTCTGTCGTATGTTCACAATTACTCAAGAACTAACACTCATTATATCGACACCAATGCACAAGTTATAACTACAGTGTGTGGCCAAATTATTAGTAACAATAAACTTTTTTTCTAATTTTAAAGTTTAAATGAATATTGTGAGCAAATAATTTTTTTCTTTATTTTTGTTGCTGCTATCATTATTATTCGCCTGATATGAATCCCTTAGAAAACCTATGGGAGTTCCCGAAACGGAGATCACCAAAGGGGCTATTGATAGAAGCCCTTATTAGAGTATGGCATCACAGCCCTAATCTCCAAAATAACGCAAAACTATGCAGAAAAAGCATTCCCCGATACCTGGAAGACGAAATCGCATTAAAGGATGGGCATTACAAGATATTAAGATTTTACTAAATGTTTAATATTATTAATATTAATATTTTTATAAAAAAATGAATAGATATGAATAAGTAATTATGTGGTTTTATATTTTAAAGAAAGTATTCTAATGAACAAAAATAACTTTGAGATCCAAAATCATTTATTACTTTACCATACAGGGTATGGTCCAGTATTGTAATCGTGCATGAAAAAAGTGTTTTTTTTCCTTCTTTTTTTCGAAATATCTCAAAAATAGCTTAAACTATTTTGATTAAAAAAATTGACCAAAACCATGGCATTTCGCTCTATAAAAAAGCCCTTATAAGTGAACATCGAAAAAATTATATTTTTCGAAATAATAATTGTTTTGTCAAAATGCCTGTTAGTCTGTCTGTTAGTCTGTGCGTTGCAAATTTTTTGTGGACGAGCTAGCTCAAAAACTAGTGTGAATATCGAAACCAAATTTCCCACGTAGTTTTGGTCCATTGAGATTAAGAGCTGATTAGATTTTGGTGCATATCGACCCAAAATTAAGGGGGTGGTGGGGGATTAACAATTAAAAATCTAGGGCATTTGAGCAAACTCAACGAAATTTTGTATACATAATCACTGGTACCCCAGAAGTCTAAAAATCCAAAAACTAATCGCCCAAAAGGGGGGGTGTAGGGTCAAAAAATGAAAATATTGGCCATTGGCCATTTACTGCATGGCAAACTCAACCAAATTTTGTATACATAATCAGTGGGATCCCAGAAGTCTAAAAATGCGAAAAACTAATCGCCCAAAATGGGAGGGTGTAGGGGTCAAAAAATGAAAATCTAGGCTCTTGTACCAAACTCAACCAAATTTTGTATATATAATCAGTGGGCCCCCAGGAGTCTAAAAATGCAAAAACTATCCCCCTTCCCCTACATGATTATAAATAATTTTATTAAATATTAAATATAAGTGAGGGGCCAGGTTGTATGGCAAAGTCAAGTGGATGGCCACATCAGAACACGTCAGCTTATTTTTTCATTAAATTCATTTTAAACTTTAAAATTTCTAATGTCCCTAATAGTTTAGCCACCATGGTTTATATTTATTTTTCCTGAAATCAAGAAATTGTAATCAAATGATTATTTTTGTGAAGTGGCTAATTTATACTAATGTGCGTGTCGATTTTTTTTTTTTAATATTTATATAGTAGAGGAGACTAGCAAGAGACCCGCCTCGCCAAACGCAGTCCGGAATTATGAAAAAAATCCACTAATTCCTTCATTAACGAAAAATAAAAAGCTGACGTGTTCTGATGTGGCCATCCACTTGACTTTACCATACAACCTGGCCCCTCACTTATATTTAATAAAATTATTTATAACCATATAGGGGGGGGTTAGTTTTGCCATTTTTATACTTCTTGCGGGGTCCCACTGATTATGTATGCAAAATTTGGTTGTGTTTGGTAAATGGGCAAGATTTTCATTTTTTGACCCCCCCCCCCTTTTGTTTTGATGGTTAGTTTTTCTATTTTTATGCTTCTAGGATCTCACTGATTATGTATACAGAAATTTGGTTGAGTTTGGTAAATGGCCAAGATTTTCATTTTTGACCCTAAACACCCCCCTTAATTTTGGGTCGATATGCACCAAAATCTAAGCAGCTCTTAATCTAAATGGACCAAAACTACGTGTGAAATTTGGTTCATATTCACACTAGTTTTTGAGCTAGCTCGTCCACAAAAATTTGGTAACGCACAGACTAACTAACAGACATTTTGACAAAACAATTATTATCTCAAAAAATATATATTTTTTCGATGTTATTTTTTATGGCTTTTTTGTAGAGCAGAAATGCCATGATTTCGCTCAATTTTTTAATCAAAATAGTTTCAGCCGTTTTTGAGATATTTTGAAAAAAGAAGAGGAAAAAACCACTTTTTTCATGCACGATTACAATGCTAGACCATACCCTGTATGCTAAAGTAAAATGAATTTGATATCTCAACTATTTTGGGTAATATACGGCACGGAATCCTCGGTATACGTGTTCAACTCGCACTTGGCGTGCTTAGATTTGTTGTGTATTTATAAAATAACAGAACAGACGTTGACAGATTAATAAATTAAATATTAAGTAACGTTATCAGGGATAGGGCGATTCAAAACATTGGTAAAGCTTTCGGGTTAATTTATAACCTTCATCAGTACAACTGTAATAATATTATAAATATATAATTAATTGAATCAATTAATAATAATTTTAAATTGATATCTATCGAAATTGTTTTGACTTTTTCATAATATTATACCATAAAATAAGCAAAAATAGAAATTAGTATTCACTTTTGTTTGTATGCAATCCAAACATTTATTTCTTTTTTCGAATTGATTATTTTTTTAATTGGAATTCAATGTTTGACAAAATAATTCAATTAAAATTCAGATCATGTTATACGGCAATGTTGAAATTGCCACATTAAGCTTAAATTATTGTACTGGTGCTAATTTTTACTATTGGTTTAACCCATCAATATCGCCTGTAGGAACGAATAAAAATGTTGTTTTTTAGAAGCGGGGTTTATATTGCACCAACTGCAAAGCCTCCTTAGTTGGGCATCTTGCTAGCCAGAGCTCCCTGGACTTCACGCAATAGGTGAAGCTAAAGTAATGACTTTTTTTTTAATTTTATTGGGCTCAATTATTTCTACTTGAATTAGTCTGTACAGATTAGTGTTTTAGCCTCGACTCCGGAGATTACTTCTCCACCATCGAGTGTCCTTAGTCATCTTTAGTCCTCAGTCTTAATAAGAGGAAAAAACTAATTAGATAAAAAAACCTCTTTTCCGATAATTATTCCAATTCCATATTCTCCTATCTCAAAACTATCCACTAATTCTTCTTCCATCTATCTTTTTTTATAAATTTTATTAAACCAATTATTTTACATTAATAATGTATACATTGTATTTTGCTTCGATTTCGGAGATAACTTCTCCACCATCGAGTGTCCTTATTTATCTTTAGTCCTTGTTTTTAATAAGGAAAAATCTAATTAGATAAAAAAACCTCTTTTCCGATAATTAGACTTTAATTCACTTTGAATTCCCCAATCAAATCGATTGGATTATCTCCAAAATAATAATTTACATTTCATAATTTTAATAATTTTATTTGTCATGAAGTATTAGTGGGTTTAGAAATTGAAAAAAAATCACTTCGGGTAGGTACCTATAGTTTTTTTTTTTTTTTTAATTAAACTCTTGATTTATAAAGGGAATTCATAGATGAATTGTCCTCCGATTGGATCGAAATAAAACATATTTGCACATTTATACATATAGATATATAAATAAGTACAAGTATGAATAAATTTATAATTTTCAATCAATAATATATCAAAAGAATAATTAACATATTAACGAGATTTGTATTTTTTTAAACATGATATATATCGCGAGACTACTGCTGGTCGAAGCTATTGGGGTCTGCTGAGTCTTAAGACTGGACCAAAGAGATCTTTTGATCCATTTAGCTATAATCCAACGTCATTTCGCGTTTAGCCCGCATGACGTTTTTTATATCAAACACTGAGGTGTGAGGTGGTCCATGTCTAAATAATAATTAATATTTGTTAAAATAAGAATTTTTCGATGTTAATTATACGTATAAGGTTTTATTGCAGACCAAAACACAGTGAATTTTAAGATTTTTTTGGTCCAAAGTTATTTTTTAAACGTCCTTCTAGATTACAGCACATGTACCATTTTTGCCTCGAACCTTTACCTCTATTTTGCTAGATTTCTTATAAATAATCAATAGTGGGATGGTCCACTTTGCTTTTGAATCACCTCATATGGTCGGTTGAGAATAGACTGGACAGAGATAAATAAATCTGCTAAGCTTTTGTTTAATAAGTACAATTTGCTATATTTACCTAGAGTCACTCAAATTGATTTAAAATTTTTAATTAAGCATATTTTTCTATTGTTACTTACGTATGTATATTATTATTTATATTTGACTGATTAAAGAAACTATTACTGAATAGAAGGAAAATAATGGAATTGGAATAATTATCGGAAAAGAGGTTTTTTTTATTTAATTAGTTTTTTCCTCTTATTAAAAACAAGGACTAAAAAGATGATCAAGGACAGTCGATGATGGAGAAATAATCGTCCGAAGTCGAAGCCAAATACAATGTGTACATTCATTCATGAAATAATTGGAATCAATGATATTGAAAAAAAAATTGACGAATTACTGAATAATATTTCTATTATTTCATTAAGCCAGCCCTTAACTGTTAGTTAAATACCTACATCTCTCTTCTACTCCGCCTCCGACTCCAGTTCAGGCTCCGATAAATCAAAGTATCTGGACCCACCGAGCGATTCACGGTAACCAAATTAAAAAAATACAAATATATATATAGTACACGCCCCCTGGATCCCCCCCCCCCCCGAAACCACGGACCTCACCCCTACCACTGCACCCCATCCACCCCGCCGCAAACCCCGCCCTCGCCCGCCCCAGATCCCCACAACTGCACCCCTACATCCGTCCCCACCCCGCATCCAATTTTTTTTTCATTTCTAGCTTTCTAGTGGTCCACAGATTATGTGTATATAGGTATATAAATAAATTCCGTATAATTATTTTTTTAATTAAATAACAATTTATCGAGTTTTTTAATCAATTAAATAAATAATAAATAATAATTTTATTGAAGCAATTTTTTACATGAAATAATGTATACATTGTATTTGAGGCTTCGATTTCGGAGATTACTTCCCCACCATCGACTGTACTTGATCTTCTAGCTTGCGAGTATTTTTAGTCCGTGTTTTTTAATAAGGGAATTTTAATCAATTAAATTGGCAAATTCTAATATATAACAATTCTTGGTATAAAACATTCGTGGGTTTTAAAATTAAAAAAAGACCAATTAATAAATATAAGATAATTTGAAAAAAATGTAAACAAACTTTTTTATTGAGACTTTCATCTATAAATAATTACATTAATTAAGAACAGACTTGTTTTGATACTGAACCAAGAGTGAAAAAAGATACAGGACCCAGCCGGGTATGATCCGACATCTTCTGCGTTATGCCCGCAAATGCCTTTTCCATGCAACGCGCGGATCCCCTGACCAGATCCTATAATCAGAATTTTTGGTTTCAGTATCAAAAACGAGTCTGGTCCCAATTGCACCGAAATAGGCAGACGTAGCCGGACAAAAAGTTTAGAACTTCCGCGTTTCATCTAATGTTAACATATAAACATTCTAAATAAAAAATCTACTATTGAATATCTGAACAAAATTCCATCTGTTTCGATTCCCCAGAGAATCAGACAGCTAGGTGGAGCTTTGTAATAAATTTATAAATAAATATATATACTATTTTTGCTCGTTTAATAAGAGTAGAATTAGCACTTCCAGTTCTGTTAAACCCACCTCCGTAACATCACCTAAACAAAATTATTAAAATTTAGAATTCACCCCTTATGCTCCAGCTATTTTCTGTCGTTTCGCAAAAAATTTTGCCGTTGCAGTTAAATAAGTATTCATTTTTTCAAAAAAAGAACTCTTTTTCGTGTCACGATACTTCACAAACTAATAAATAAATTATAGTAAAAAAAGTTAAATTGTCTCTTTATTAGTAGGACGGAATGCTTTAATTAAAATGAGATATTTAAAAAAAAATGTTGATCTACCAAGTAAAAGGGGAAACGAAAATGTTGAGAAAGTAAAAGTGATGACAGGGGCTTATCAAGCCGGTGAATCGCGCAAGCACTTGACAGACAACTTATCGGAATGTCACGTTTGTTGTCATAACCCTCGCTCTCTTCTTCCTTTTCTGCGACCCCCTTGCAACCCCTTCCTTCGCCAGCTCATGCCTTTGTTCAGTTTTTCGGTCGATTCTTCCTAACTTGAAGGCATTTATTTCACTTGCCTTCTTGCCAGCCAGCCACCCGCCCTGGCTTTTTCAAAGCCTACTCCTTTAGAACAGTGCTTTTTAAACTATGATTCGCTTCCTCATTTTGGGATCAATAGGGTAACAATGAATAAATTAAAAAGCGGTCTGCGTATCAACTGGTGTGTTCACCACACGTCTTTCACATTTTCATTTATTTGAATTAATCGAGGCACTACTAATTTTACATCCCTTTCTTTATTTTGTTTTTGTTTGATTTTTCTCAAAAACTGCTTTGACGATTTTTTTTTAATTAATCTATTTATCAAGTGTCATGAGTTAATAGTTGTTTAAATTTTTTAATCCAACTCCTAGTTTGGTTGAAAGGGCTAGAATTTTCATTTTTGACCCCCCCCCTTTCTATCTTAGCTAATAATGTTTTAAACGCATTAAAAAAAATTATTCTATGTTCTTTTTAAAAATATGTTCCGTTTTTTTTTTCTAGTTATCTAATTTTTTCCCAGATTTTTATGCCTCTTCTAAATGTGATAGATCTTTATGCCCCACCCTGTATGATCTATTCCCGCTTTTATTTATGTTGGAGCTATCGATACGTTCACTGTCACTGTTTGTAAGCAAATGTACCAACATTCTCAAAACAGCAACAGCCGAGACGTCAACCACCATAATGTAAGTAATACACCCTCAACCACAAAACACCCAAAACTTCCTAAATATCCATATCTACCCCAATCTTCCGACTGAAGAAATTCACTCGGAAGACATCCTCCAAAACGAACCACTTGGACTGCGAGGTTAAGATCACGTAGACCACCCACCCCCTCTCTTCTTGAAAATGGCTCCAAAAGTCAGAGGCCGAAACGTCGAGTAAAACGCCTAAACCCACGCGGAGAAACCCCAAAAACCTCTAATGACATATATATATATATATACAACGAGCCTTCGGCACAGCTCGCAGCTCGCCCCTGCCGGGCTGGTGCCCTGGCGGGCGGCGTCTCGGTCCAAAAATTTTATTCCTCTTAAAAAACCACATTCCAAACGCATACAAGTAAACTACCGAAAATACATCGTCTCTTAAAAGTTTCGCCTCTTTAATTTTTGAGTGGCGAGGGGTAGGGGGGGGAGGAATAATTATCAATATACTTAATGTTTCTTAATTTATAATGAATTGGAGTCTTTCATTTCAAAATTCGAGTCCAAATTACAATTATATTTCAAATTTGCCTGGTTAATGAAAAATCGATTGGAGCCATCAGTTTAAAATCCGAGCTGACAATTATATTTCAAATTTGCCTCGTTAATTAATATATATTTAATGTTTCTTAATTTAAAAATCTATTGGTGTTTTTTTCATTTTCATTCGAGTTCAAATGAATACAATATTATCTCGACACAAAGTCTAAATCAAAAATATATAGTTTTAGTAACAGAAATCAAGATATAAATATTAATGTTGCATTGGTGTAGTGGCTGAAGCTGATACCCTTAGTTCAAGAGTTCGTCGGTTCGATTCTAGGCAAGCGGATAATTTTTTTAAAGACAATTCTCTCAGCGTTGTTACAAATTAATCTAGGCTCTTTTATATAGTATAATTTTTTGCTCGGTTAATAAGAGTAGATAAATCCGCAATTTCGGTATCAAAAATATTTGCACAGTAATTTTTGTCAGCAATATCTAATCTTTCGTTAATTGTTGAGTCTGTCTGACAGTCACTGGACATTTTTAATAAATTGAATATTACTTATTCCGTCAAAACGGACGGGCGGATAAAATGGCGGCATATACGGATATCCTGTGCTATCAGTGATTTATTATAGCCGAGCATTTTCTCAGAGGATGGAAACCCAGGGCGGCAAATTAACGTTAACGTCTGTTCCTCTTTCGTGTTCTTCTCAACCTGGTCGAGGGGTGAAGGGGTGGGGAGGGTCAATCAATCAAAACTGACCCTACCCCCTCCCCCTAAACCACATACGGTCCGGGCGGGCGTTTTTCGCTCATTTGATTAATCGCTCACTTTGTAGGATCGTGGTTTCGAAAGCCGTCTCTATTTTTTTTTTTTTTTTTTTTTTATTTTAACACTTCTCATACAGAAACCATTAATTTTATTGAAACTTTCGATTTAATTAAAAGCATTTACCTTAATTATCGCAACATATTTATACTTTATTTTGAAAATATTAATGAATAAGTTAGTTCTTTCACAAATGCAAAAATTCAAGAAGTCTTCGAATATAAGTCATTAAAACCGTAATAAACAGACTGTTTTATTTACTTTAACCACCTGTTAATAATTGGTTTAATTAATAATGTAAAATTTTACGAAGAGTACCGAGTTTCGGAAAAAAGTTTTCTCACTGTTTTTTTCAATTCATTTTTATTAACTATATTCTTAAAGTTTAGGTAGTTTTCTAAATATCACAATCAGAAAGATAACAGAGACCAATAATTTCATTCAAGTTTATCAAAGTATCTATTTTTATCCGAGAAAAATTGAATTCGAATTTTTCCAATTTCATTTTCAATACTCTCAATATCTAGGGTAAATGAAAATAAAAATTCTTATCAGAGAATATAGGTTTTCATTAAAAGAAGTTGACTCGTGTCTTTTGACAAGACAGAAATACTATATCTATACCTATAGGTGTCTATCTATAAATGAAAAGGTTATTTCTAGCAAGATGCAACTGACAGCAGGGGGTGAAAAAAGGGCCGCTCTGGTTCTGATGAGCAAAGAAAAGGGCAAAAATGATAAGAGCCCTCTCTCTTTGTGAAAATAAATTATAGATTTATCAATGATTAGAGATTCTCCACTCCTGACGTATGTCGAAGTAAACTATTCTCGACTCTTGGGTATATTTTTGATAAAGCGCCAGCCAGTCAGTCGTCTGACCTTCTTTTGCTCAAATTGTATTCCTATTCCTTTTTAACGGAAATTAAAATGGCAAGTTTAGCCAAGTGGACAATAATTTTAAAGATATTGAAACGGCCAAAAGAGAAAAATAGATTTATTGAATGAAATTCGTATCCAGGATATTAAGAAAAAAAAAAAAGGTTGAAATGTTCTTTTTATAAAAGTGGATTTCTATGGAGGACGTACGTGGTGTAGGTGTATACAGTCAATGACAAAAGTTAGTGAAATTCAAATATTGATAAAATGTTAAAATCAGACAGGCCAATTGTGAATATTGAAAGTCCATCAACATAATTATATTTTCCAAAACTCTTGACAAATCAAATTCGTTTTAATATTTATCTATCAGAGGCGTGCGGTCCATGGATGCTGTGGATGAAGTGGATCACTAAAATTTCAAAACATTCTGACTAAATTATAATTTTTTATATCTTTATAAAATACTCTACCAGAAATAAGTATAATCCCTTCGAAATTCAAAAAATTTATTTTCTAAAAAAATTGAAAATCTGATGATAAGGTAAGGGAAAAAAAGAAACTTTTTTCAAGTTTCTTTGACGAAATTATAATTTTTTATATCTTTATAAAATACTCTACTAGAAATAAATATAATCCCTCTGAAATTCAAATATTTATTTTCTAAAAAAATTGAAATCTGGTGATAAGGGGGACCCTTATCAACTTTCTCGTAAAATTAAAGGAAACACAAAGAAACTTTTTTCGAGTTTCTTTGATGAAATTATAATTTCCTATATCTTTATAAAATACTTTATCAGAAATAAGTATAATACCTTTGAAATTCAAATATTTGTTTTCTAAAAAAAATGGAAATCTGATGATAAGGGAGGACCCTTATCAACTTTCTCATAAAATTAAAGGAAACAAAAAGAAACTTTTTTCGAGTTTCTATCAGCACAAAAGAAAGTTTATTTTGTTTATTATTAGTAAAAATGACTCGTGGAAAGGTTGTTGATGAAAAAATTCGCTCAATTATTATCAATTTATTTAAAAAGGGAAAATCAAACGCGGAAATTGGCGATCTAGTTAATTTATCAAAGTTTACTGTCAGAAATATTATTCGAGTTTATAAAAAACAACGAGTACAATAGCTACAAAATCTCGATGCCTCGAAATCCAAAATATCAGATGCTGATAGACGGGCATTGAAGAAGATTATTAGAAAATAAACAGGCGTTCGAACTATGGTGAATTATCTGTTCTTTGGAGCGATGCTGTGGAGCGAAGTGTTTCAAAGATCCAAGTGCCATAGAGAAGCCATTAAGTTAGGTTTTAAAACTTACAAGGTAATTTTATTGCAACTTATTCCAAATTTTTTTTTTGTAATTTTACTAATTTTTTTAGGCGAAAGAAAAGCCACTCTTGACATTAAAACAAAAGAAAAACCAGCTTAAATGAGCTAAAAGTCATATTAATTGGACGAGTGATGAATGTAATAGTGTCCATTGGAGTGATGAGTCTCGTTTTGAAATTTGTTTTGGGGACAATCGAAGCAGAGTTATTCGTCAGAAAAATGAATCTTTCAATTCAGATTGTTTAAAAAAGAAAGTAAAATTTCCTGCTTCAGTTATGGTATGGGGTTCAATGTTTGCTAGAGGTGTTGGAAAACTTCACTTCATCGATGGAACTGTAAGCACCAATAAATATTTAGAGATTTTAAAAAGGGAAAATCAATGGCAGATGCATTGAGAATAATAATAATTTTGTGTTCCAACAAGACGGGGCGGCTCGCCATACATCAAGAAAATCTTTAAAATGCCTTTCTGATCATAATTTTGGAGTGGGTGGCAAACAGTCCCGACTTGTCACCAATAGAAACTCTTAGGCACACAATGAAAAAGCTATTACGAATACAACCAGCTAGAAACGTAGTCGAATTAAAACACAAACTTCAAAATATTTGGGATACTTTCACTCAAGATGAGTGTCAAAACTTAATAAGTACGTTGCCCAAAAAAATTCAAACTGTAATTAAAAATAAAGGCGACGTCACACAGTGGTAAAGGTTTTGGATTTTGTATGTTTTCCTTGTTTTTAACAATTAAAAAATAATTTTAAGTTAAATGTTACAATAAAATATTTTAAATTCTTTAAAATGTTGTTTCAAATGATAATAAAAATAAATATTTAAATTAAATTTACCGTGAATTAGCTTAATTTTATTTAAAAAGAAAAAATATTGGTGGGCCAATATGGGACGGGGCTCGTATATAAGGTCGACTTTAAAATTCCAGGAGGATCTTTAAATTTTAAAATTATTATCTGTTATTTCAAATACTTTTATAAAAAAAAAAAACAATTTTTGTTTTGAAAATTAATATATTAGTTCTCGAAATGAAATAAAATTGTTGCATTGTTTCAAAGGGCAATTAAAATGAATGATTTTTCCGAAAAGGGCGCGCATAGAAGGTTTAAAGTCCCTGTCTGGTGTATCTTCCAGTTCAAGCATGTCAAAGACAAGTCCATACAAGTTTTAGTCGAATAAAAATTGTAATTTCAAAGACCTCTCACTATATACGATCGGAAATAGCTAAGAGTGATATATAGACAAGTCATAGCTTGGTTATATAGCAATAGAATCAGGAGAAATTTGAAATTTTCTTATTGGACATTGTAGAAGATGGTCGATTTCCATCTCAGGGAGTGTGGAGTTTAAGTCCCAAAATTTAATTTCTGACTCCTACCCTCACTCACACAAAAGAGTATCCGTTTAGGGCGAAGGTCCCAAAATATATTTTCTAAAAATCTAATATATATAATAATATAAGAAATGATTAAGATGATGGATGATTTTATTATATTTGGCTCGAAGGGTTAGTTGGAAGGAGATTCGCCGGGCTTGGATGGGAGATAATATTCAGAGATTAGAATCTCTATTCGCGGCTTTAAAACCAGAAAAATGCTATTTTAAATAAGAATTTGCACTAGGCAGTTGAAAATATGCTTTTTATGAAATAATTGCACATTTATTGCTTCTTCGTTACAGAACGTGTATACAAATTACTTCTTAGACACAAGCCGTCTCTACCAAATCGTTCCAAGGTGATCAGTCACCCCGGAGACCTGCCTCATTCAATGAGTTTCAACAAGTGACAACTCACTCATGACAACTGAATGACAACAACTGAATTCGCGTCGAGGAGCTGGCTTCTTTTATAACCCTGGCTCTAATTTGCAATTAAGCTGATTGGTTAATCATTCCCGCCTTTTAAAGGGGCGTGTGCTTGCTGTTCACCTGTCATTTCATCGAAGGATTCTGACCGGCAAAGAGCAACCAACGCCTTTCTCAAGGCGAAAACAAATCTTTATTTTCAAAAGCATTTTACATTGAAAGGAGCGAAGAATAAAATCCCACAATAATATACCTATACATAATAATCTACTAAGATCTTTGATAAAATTGTCTTTATATAAATTTTCATATAATTAAATTACATGTATGAAACCCGGAAGTTGTTCTTTTTTTTGAACACAATTTTCCATCCACTTTTTCAAAAAGATAAGACACTCAAATTTTCATATTAAAAAATCTAATGTTAAATTTGAAAAATAACGAAAATGATGCCGAATTCGATGAGATTTGCAAAAAGGAGCGAAGAATAAAATAAAATTTAAAAAAATGTAGGGGTTTTTTGGACAGCATCCCATGTTTGAAAAGTAACCCCGCCACTGTTATCTATTATATATCTACTCTTATTAAACGAGAAAAAATTGTATATTTATTTATATATATATTTGTATCTTTGTTATATTTTGAAAACGACTCTACCGATTTTGATGAAATTCACGAGTTAGGGGTTTTTGGGGTGACAATTCGATCTGATGCAGACAATGGGTTGTTTGTTTCATTGTTCTAAAAGGCCTTGAAGAAGTATTGTGATTGTTGATTTTAACATATTTTGTTCTTCATAAATAAAATATTAATAAACATTTTATAATTGATTTTATCAAGAAATTTATTAATTTAATAGAATAAAAAATAATCAAGAATTTATTTAAAAATATATTTCTCATAAGCAGGTCTCAACTTTCTGAAAAAACAACAAATTTTGATAGGTTTTATTTATTATCAATTGGATGAATAAAAATGAATCATATGGTTGAATCAAAACAGGTGCAGGAGGTGGGGTGCAGTGGTGGGGGATCCGAGGGTAGGGCGAGGTTTCGGGGGTCGGGTGAAGAGGGTGGGGGGGTGGGGGGTACAGTGGGCGAATACTATATATATTTGTATTTTTTTTTAATTTGAAAACGGCTCTCAAATAAATATCGACCTTTTTATCAGAATTTTAAATTAAAAATGATATTAAAATAAAGGTTTTAACTGAAGGAAGAAGTTAGCGAGCATCGCTCGGTGCCTCCAGAGTACTGTATATTAAAAGAGATGTTTCATTCATTCATTCAGTGACCCTCGCACAGCCCAAACCAATTGGCCAAGAAAGATGAAATTTGGAGTGTATATTCTTTCTACGATTTATAGGTGAGCTAATAAAGGATTTTTTTGAAATTCGAACCCTAAAAGGAGGAAAGAGCCAAAAAATTATTTTTAGAGGTGTTCAAGATCTCTCACCCGAAAAGATATAGAAATGATTTTAGTTTAGAAAGGTGAAGCATTAAAATATAAAATAACATAATTGCGTACTTTGTTCTATTTGCCCCTGAAGAGAGATATAGTCATTTTTGAGAAATTTTTTGTAATTTTTAAAGTGTTCTATCTCTGAGTTTTTAAGTTTTAATTTAATTCAATTTTGGTATAAAGCAGTGGCGTGCGGTCCAAGGATGCTGTGGATGCTGCACATCTCTAAAAATTCAAAACATCAAGAGGATTTTCATACCGTGACAGAAAAAAATCTAATATAAAATTTGAAAAATAACGAAAATTTCTGCGTTTATTGATGAATTTTACAAAAAGGAATGAAAAATAAAATAATATTTTTAAAAATGAATGGTTCTTTTTTGGACAGAATTCTCTGGTTGATATATCACCGCCCGCCATTGGTGTCTGTTTATTTGCATCAAGCAGAAAACAACCTATTTGTTTCTCTTTATAATTCTTTATTAGCTATTTTACTTTACCATACGGGGTATGGTATGGTCAGTATTGTAATCGTGCATGAAAAAAGTGTTGTTTTTTTGCTTCTTATTTTCCAAATATCTCAAAAACGGCTGAAACTATTTTGATTAAAAAAATTGGGCGAAATCATGGCATTCGGTCTACATAAAAGCCCTAATAAGTCAACATCGAAAAAAATTATATTTTTCGAGATAATAACTGTTTTGTCAAAATGTCTGTTAGTCCGTTAGGTTGTTATTCTGTTAGTCTGTTAGTTAATCTGTGCATTGCCAAATTTTGTGGACGAGTTAGCTCAAAAACTAGGGGTGAATATCAAAACCAAAGTTCACACTTAGTTTTGTTGCATTGAGATTAAAAGCTGATAAGATTTTGGTGCATATCAATCCAAAATTGAAGGGGGTTGAAAATTAAAATGATAATATTTTCAAACTAGAAAAACAAGAAAAATGAAATATACTATAAAATGAACCTATAATAACGAAAATATATTTTTTAGGAGGGGGGGTCAAAAAATAAAAATCTAGGCAATTTGAGCAAACTCAACCAAAATTTGTATACACAATCAGAGGGCCCCCAGAACAATAAAAAAAACAAAAAACAAACCGCCCAAAATGGGGGGGGGGGGAGCGGAGGTCAAAAATGAAAATTTAGGCCCTTGGACCAAACTCAACCAAATTTTGTATACATAATCAGTGGTCTACCAGTAGACTAAAAATGCAAAAACTAACCGCCCAAATTGGAAGGTTTAGAGTCAAAAAATTAAAATCTAGGCCCTTGTACCAAACTCAACCAGAAGTGAATGGTAAAGTCAAGTGAATGGCCACATCAGAACGTCTCAATTTATTTCTATACATCATACAATAAAAGAAATATATGAATATTTCAGACTTTTATTTTTCATTTACCTTGGGCTACCCTTCTATTCTAAGTTTCCAATTAATAAAAATATTTTCTATATTTTTCGAAAGTGTTGGTTGGGGTAACATAAATGCCGGAGCTTCTAAATTATATCAATCAATATCAAGATAAAAGCACACTGTATTTCCGCAGTTTATTGATAGATTTTTAGAAATTTTTGAGGCATTTCCTCATTTCCTGTACTCGGTCTGATTGAATAATGGATTATTGATAATCAATATTTCACCGGGTTGAATTGAAGAGGTTAAAAGGAAAATTAAATAAATTAATAAATAAAAACTTAATAAGAGAGTTATACTATTCTGTCTATAAAAAACATAATTATAAAATATATTTTTTTTTAATTTGGAAAGAGTAAATCGAATTTTTTAAATGAATGTTTAATTTTTATCCCGATTTCCCTTTCACCCCCCCCCTCCACCCTCCCCACATAGAGAAAATCCGATATCTCTTTTATTCTTAATTGAAAGTGAAAAATTTTCTTATTCACTTTGATTAAATTTATATATATATATATATAGAATTAAATACTTTTTTATGATGGCATCGAAAACGAATCCATTTGGCCAGTTTTTACTTTTTCGAACAATAAAAATTGAAAATTTTATATAAGAATGAGTTCTGAAAAGTTAAATACATATAGATTCTTTATAAATAAAATTATATAAAATAAATATGAAGTTGAATTTACCTTTAAAGTGCTGCTGTTGAGCGTAGATCCTGCCTCCTCGTCACCAACTGAAAATAAAAATATATTAATAAATAAATTCTCGTTAGCTGATAATGCCCTGGCCCAATTCGCCGAAACATTTCGATAAATAGAAATATTCAAAACATAATCAAATGCTCTTTAAAATACATAATCTTTTCTAGCTATTTTTTATTTTATTATTTGTAATAAACGAGACTATTATTATATGCATGGGTCAATTTCTCTATAGACATGTAGATACTTATCTAAAAGGTCATTCAATAAATCAGCCTACTGACTATAAGTAAGAAAAAAACGAAATTTTGACAAAACTCGATTTTATTATTCAATAGTTGCCTTCGAGGGAGATACAACGCGTATAGCTATTTTCAAAATTTTCGATTCCACTTTTATAGTACGATTTCTCTTTCTCGTCAAAATAGGCCTCAGTTTCAGCGATTACTTCATCATTGGACTTAAATTTCTTTCCAGCAAGCATTCTCTTGAGATCTGAAATCATAAAAAAGTGGCTGGGGCTAAATCTGGAGAATATGATAGGTGGGTAAGCAATTTGAAGTCCAATTCATTCAATTTTGTCATCATTTTCATCGATCTGTGACACGGTGCATTGTCTTGGTGAAACAACACTTTTCTTTTTCAAATGTGGCCGTTTCTTTGCGATTTCAGCCTTCAATCAATCCAAAAGTGCACAACAATAGTCGCTGTTGATGGTGGTTCCTTTTTGGAGATAGTCAATGAATATTATTCCATTCGCATCGCAAAATACAGACGCCATCACTTTACCGGCCGACTATTGCATCTTTGCTCGCTTTGGATTCGGTTCTTCGACTGCTGTCCACTCAGCTGACTGTCTTTTGGATTCTGGTGTGTAATAGTGAAGCCATGTCTCATCCATTGTCACATATCGACGATAGAATTCCATTTTATTGCGGTTTAACAGCGCCAAACACTCCTCTGAAGCATCGATTCGTTGTTGTTTTTGGTCGACTGTGAGCTCACGCGGCACCCACTTTGCACAGAGCTTTCGCATACCCAAATGTTCCTGTAAAATGGTAAAATCACTACCATCTGATATCTTTACAGCTAGCTCGTGCACCTTTAATTTGCGATCGTTCATAACCAATTTGTGATTTTTTGTTTTCTGGAATAACAGCCTCATTTGGGCGTCCACTGCGCTCTGCATCATTTGTGCTGGTACGACCACGTTTAAATTCAGCAATCCACTTCTCTACCATTTGTCTCGATGGAGCAGAGTTCGGATAATGTTTATCAAGACAATGTTTGGTTTCCACTGTATTTTTTTCATCAAAAATGAATGCTTTATTAAAACTCGAAATTCACTTTTTTCCAGTTTTTTTCAATAACAAAAGTTGCTTCACACAAAATGCTATAACTCACGAATCCATAGTCAGATTGCTGTCAAATACACGTATTGTTTGAAGGTTAGTACTAAATAAAAATCATATGGAAAAATTCTAGTAACGCCATCTTTGTGTCATCCTATGGACTTTTTGAATGGACTATTATAGATAGACTCGAGTAAGTATATTTCTTAACTTTAATTATATGAAGATTAGTAGGAATGTAGATAAAATAATTATTTAAAAAAAAAAAAATCAAAGTTTAAAGTCGAATCGATTTATTTCGGCTTCTTTACGTTGTATAAATTTTATTCCAATTTAAATTAAAGAATGGAAGTTGATTAGGCGATTAGCATAAAGAAATCGGAAAATAATAAATAGTTTAAGAACCGCTGAGCTTGAAGATAATCGCTCGATTTTTTCATTAGAATCTAATCGAGAAAAATGACTAAAAAGAGCTCGGATAGAATGATCTTTCTTCATTTAGACCTAATCCATTGCAAGGATGCCAAATACAAAGCCAGACCTGATTCAGTTTAGTAAAGATTAATTTATTAATTTCTATTATTTTAGGAATGGCCTTTTGACTCTAGGTAAGAAAATATAAAATCGAAATTAATATCAGATTTAGATACATATTTATCATTTAAAAATATTAATTCACCTTGAAAAAGTTTTTGTTTTTTTCTCAAATTTCTAATGAATATGTAGTAATTGAAAAGTTTTTGTTTTGCCGAGAGTAGCAGAGTTGTTGATTCACAAAGAGAAACAAAGAGGTTGTCCTCTGCTTGATGCAAATAAACATACACACATATATATATCGAGATGATATATCTGTATATATATTATTTATTTGTTTGAGACTATAGTTTCGAAGACTTGGTCTTCATCATCAGTCTTTCTTCAATTATAAATGTTTTTCATGGAGTCAATAACATATGGATATTGAAAACTTGGTGTTCTTTCGTCACTGCTGGAGGGCTAGGAACTAATAAAGACATTCTATTTGGGCTCACATTCAAATATAACAATATGTTTCCCTTTCTCCTTTCTCCTTAGAAAGGCTGACAAAAAGAATGATGATGAAGAGCAAGTCTTCGAAACTATAGTCTCAAACAAATAAATAATATATATACAGATATATCATCTCGATATATATATGTGTGTATGTTTATTTGCATCAAGCAGAGGACAACCTCTATGTTTCTCTTTGTGAATATGTAGTAATCTCTATTTTTAAAATTTGTATTTATTTATTTTATAATTAATTTATCATTTCTTTTTAAAACAATTATTTTTCCAAATTCTATTGATAAAAAAGAATTTCTCGAGAGAAGATTGGATTTTTAATAAACGTTTTGTTTATGTAAAATAATTGTATTTATTTTTAATACGAAAAACAATTGATAAATTATTTCAATATACCACAATACTAGAAATAATTAAAATCCCTTCGAAATTCAAATTTTTATTTTCTAAAAAAATCTGATGATAAGGGGTAACCCTTATCAACTTTCACATAAAATTATAGGGTAAAAAAAAAATTCGATAAATTTTTTTTATGAAATTATAATTTCCTATATCTTTATAAAATACTCTACCAAAAATAAGTATAATCCCTTCGAAATTCAAATATTTATTTTTAAAAAAAATTGGAAATCTGATGATAAGAATCCCTTATCAACATTCACATAAAATTCAAGGGTAAAAAAAGAAACTTTTTTTCGAGATTTTTTGATGAAATTATAATTTCCTATATATATTTATAAAATATTCTACCAGAAATAAGTATAATCCCTTCGAAATTCAAATATTTATTTTCTAAAAGAATTGGAGATCTGATGATAAGGGGGACCCTTATCAACTTTCAACTTTCATATAAGGGTACAAAAAGAAACTTTTTTCGAGTTTCTTTGACGAAATTATAATTTCCTATATCTTTATAAAATACTCTACTAGAAATGTGTATAATCCCTTCAAAATTCAAATATTTATTTTCTAAAAAAATTGATTGTAATCTGATGATAAGTGGGGTCTCCATAAAAATTTTCTGGCTACGCCACTGACTCTGCAGGCCTATATATATGTTTTATTTTCATCAATTAGAGACACTCTCTTTGATCTCTCCTTTTGAGTGTTGTTTGTTCATTTATTTTTTTATAAAAGATTATCGTTTATAAACAAATTCAAAAGACACAGGGTGTAATAAAAATGTGGGTCGCTAATTCATTAGTGTATTCTACTCATAGAAAGCTGTCTAGCGTAAAGAAAAGCTTATATTAATAATTAACAAGCGGAATAAAGGATGCTCGGAGGAAGTATAACTTCACGGGGCGTCCAGTGAATGAGAATATGAACTTTCTTTATTTATTTATCCATCTTTCCAAATGCTATAAAGAACCGAGTTATATTGAATTAAAGTATAGCAAAATAAATAATGAAATCCTCACTCTAAAAGTGTGACCCATATTAAATCTAGGGACGAATTCGAATCAAGCTTAGAAGTGAAACTAGATTGTGCGTAAAATAGCGTCTGGACTTGAAAATTAGGCGGGATTGATTTCACTTAATTTTTATTTTTACTCGGTACGTCCGGCAGATGCCAGTATATCTTAATATTGAAAACACTCAAAAATTTTATGCTCATGATTAAAAATGTTCTGAAAAAGTAGAAAAAAATCATTTTCTACCATGAATTTATTTCTGTCTGTGTGTCTGGATTCAGATCCCCACGATAATACAAGAACGAAAGTCATAGAAAGATTGTTCTCATGCTAAAATATGTTGTATTTCTAATGTTGAAAACTGAATAGATTTTGGACTTTCTAGCTTTAGAATTTCTAATTTAGAAATACAGAAAACATAATTTCAATAGTTTTTAAGGAATTTGGTGTTGGTACCAGTGAGCTTGTTTTTAAAATTATTTGATAAAAAATACTTGGTAGTTTTCCATTCAAGATATAAAAAATAAAACGAATTTATTTTTGGAGAATCTTTAATCTCGATATATATCTTTCGGTGTGACTAACCACATCTTCAGGAGAAACAAAAAGTCATATAATATATATATATATATATACTATATATCGAGATTGAATTTTCTCCAAAAAATAAATTCGTTTTATTTTTTATATCTTAATATGAAATCTACAAGTATTTTTTATCAAATAATTTTAAACATAATTTCATTTAAGATGTTGTAATCTATCTATCTACTCTTATTAAACGAGCAAAAATTTGTATATATATATATTTATTTATATATTTATTGGATAAAAATACTTGGTAGGTTTCACATTAACCGGCGTACCGAATAAAAATTTTAAAAAATGTTTCACCAAGTATCAACATCAAATTACTTAAAACCTATTTATATATTTGTTTGTATATTTGTATTTTAGTTCTATTTTGAAAAACGGCTCTACCGATTTTGATAAAACCAACTCTATTAACAACTTTTAAGGATGAGAAAACGATCTGGCTAGGTCTGGACCTCGACAAATTTCATCTTAATTGATCTTTTCTTAATTAAATTAATTATTTATAGATGAAAATCTCAATAAAAAAGTTTGTTTACATTTTTTACAATTATCTTTTATTTATTAATTGTATTTTTAATTTTAAAACCCACGAATACTTTATACCGAATATTGTATATATTGAATTTGTCAATTCAATTGATTAAAATGGATTGGGAGAGAATAATGGAATTAAAATAATTACTACGGAAAAGGGGTTTTCATTTAATTAGTTTTCCTCTTATAAAAGCAAGGACTAAAAGATGATCAAGGACATGGTGGAAGTAATCACAGAATTGAAGCTAAAATACAAATATACGTTAAAATAATTGGTTTAATAAAAGTTATAAATATCAATTGATTAAAATCAGATCAAGGTGAATAGAGGTGAATGAAATAAATATATCGGAAAAGAGGTTTTTTATTTAATTAGATTTTTCCTTTTATTAAAAACAAAGGACTAAAAAGATGATCAAAGGACAGTCGATGATGGGGAAGTTATCTCCGTAGTCTTAGCTCAAATACAATGTATACATTAATTCAGTGTAAAATAATTGGTTCAATTGATTAAAATTCCTCGTATTAAAAAACAAGGCCTAAAAATATTCTCCGCAAGCTAGAAGATCAAGTACAATCGATGGTGGAAAGTAATCTCGAAAGTCGAAGCCTCAAATAAATGTATACATTATTTCATATAAAAATTATTCAATAAAATTATTATTTATTATTTATTTAATTGATTAAAATACTCAAAAATTGTGATTTAATTGAAAATAATATTAGTAAATTTAGTTAAATACCTATAATAGACATAATCTCTGGATCACTAGAAAGCTAAAAAGCTAAAAACTGCATGCGAGGTGAGATGGATATACGATGATGTAGAGGTGGAATTTGATTCTAGTGGATCCGAGCATCAAGCGAGTATGGAGTTCCAGGCGGTAGAGTGGGGGTAGGGGCAGGTGCGTGGTTTCAGTGAGGGAGTTGAGAGAGTGTACTGACTATATATCTGTATGTATTTTTATTTGCTTACAGTTCATCGCTCGGTGGCTCCAGGTACTAATAGTATAAATGAGTATTTTTATGTTGAAGTGTATTGTATAATTTCTTTTCTCAGAGGATCTCTAGCTTATATAAATTTTCTCTTTTTTTTTTGTAATTTAATAAATATGCTTTAGTGAACAGTCATACTGACTTTAAGTCTATGTAGGAAAACTGATTCAAGAAGTTGGTTGAAAGCATTCACATTTCTCTTCCTTTAGAACAAAAGCTCTGCTTACCTGAGGCACTGAAGCTTCATACTGTTAAGAAGTTTTGTCAATTTCTGTTCTTCTAAATGGCCTTACTTTGGCCCCATCAATGATTTACTTTTTTATGAATTTGGACCATTGAAATTTAAGGTCAAGAAACTTATAACTATGAAAAAATTTATGCAAAATATATTTCTATGTAGAAAAAATGATAGTCAATAAAAATTAGAGCTTTGATGTCCAGAGTCCTTTGAATATTATTGTACTAATTGCAGGCTTTAATAATTTTTATTTCCATGTCCTTGCAACAATCTTCTTCTTCTCTTCTTCTTTGATTCTATTTTTGTTTCAGTCTCCTGTTTCAGTACTTTGATCTTAAAACTTCTCGGCAACTCGAGGCATGATTTTCAAATAATCAGTCAAAAGCAGCTCCTTGCCAGGGAGCCAGGAGGACTCTGTCGCTGAGAACTAGCCTCGTTGGGTCCTTGGCCGATGCCATCAGCTTGTTGCAACACTCACTCAGCATCACCCGCCAATCTCTCTATCTTTCTCGTTTCAGAGGCGAACTCATGGTGTTGCTTAGCATTTCATGCATAGGCAGTATCAGGTATTTGTTTCACTCAGAATCAGTTTAAGAAGGCTAGGCAGGACCTGTCAGCTGTTATAGTCATCGTCACTACTTGGCAGAGTCAAAGGGAAGTCACCAATGATGAAATAGTGAGAGGCTCACAGAGGCTAGTGTGTCTCTTCGACACCTGCATCCAGGATGTCTAAGAGTCTACAAGGAGCCGTGTGCACTGCACTTTCAGTATATCTCTCAATGATGCTAAGAACAAAAATAGAGCAAAAGAAATTTTTAAAGTGATGATGAAGAACTGGCATTTATTTGTTATTTTTATTGTGTTCGAGGCTAGAAAATTAAAACAAAACGAGTATTAATTCAGGAGACTGAAAAGAGATTTTCATCCATAGACCAAAGGATCTTGGCCAGGATTCTAATTTGGGATCTTCACTTCGCATAGCCTCTTAAGTACATATAGCGATTGATTTCAGCTCTTCTCTGGTGATAAATTGAGCGTTTGGAAATACTAGTTGTAACTAATAGTTCGGCCACTAAGGCTGCAAAAGCGAACAGGAAAGAAGATTAAACAGATTCATTAAAGCCGATTGACGAAATTTCCTATGAAACCATTCATTATTGGCCAACAGGTTAAGGGATGAGTTACTGAAGGATAGGGCTTCAAGGCTCTTATAGAGCATCATGTTCGTGCACCTTGGAGCTCCAGGTTCGAATCCAGCTGAGTCACTTCTTGTTCTCTAAGCAAAAATATCTTTTCTTCAGTTCCTCTAATTTAATTCAATTGTAATCTTGTCTTTTCAGTGCAGCTCGTTGATTCACTTTGAGGATAAAGAAAAACTGTTTCAAGCACTTCAAGGTTTGTATCAAGTCAGGGTGAAACTGTTCGAGATATCATTTAAAATAAGCTCTTTCTATGTCCATTTGGTTTATGTGTCTGCCGAACCGAGGTGTGTCCAGCAGATGTTGGATCCAATTTTTTCGAAAATGCTTTAGTGAGAGAAAGTTTGCCTATCTTTAACAACAAGAAAGAAAAGTCCTCTGAAAAAATCATTGATTTGGTTCATTAGGCATCGTCATCGCATCAGTTCTTGAAACTTCTCTTTATTAAGGGGGTTTTTTTACTTGGCTGTAGTACATTTCATAACATTTGGAGGTTTGGAAACAAGAACGTTTAGCTTCAATTTTCTTCTATTCGTTGTTCATTCCACTAACGTTTCGACTGACATGGATTACTTTTATCTTCAGTGCAGGGATTCTGATCATGTTATGTATATAGCTTTTGATACACCTTGACAGTGTAGTTCGAGTCATATACCAGCTTCATAAATAGGATATATGCAAAACTTATAAGAAAATTTGCAAAAATCCGATGCTTTTAAGTTGTTTTATTAGTTGAACAATTTTTGAAATAACCACCTCTAGTCAGTTTTTCTGGTTTGTTTACTATGGTTTAAATGAACCTTCAATAAATTTAAATTCTGATCAATAATCCTTCTTTTAGGATCCAGCTGTCAACATCTTGAAAAATTCTATTATTTGGGTTGGCTTACTAAAAAAGTATTTAAGTCATTTTTGATTTTGAGTCGAATTTTTCCGTTTTCAAAGCTGGGTTGTCATCGTGATTAAACATCAAAAATGGTCTAAATGGCTGGTTTAATTCCTCAAGTTTTTAAATAAGAGATCGTGCTAAGCATTTTGAATTTTTAAGGTCCAGTTATCCTCCACTGTCTTAGCAATGGTTTGCAATAAAAGCCGAAACGTCACCAATCAGATACTTAGAATTGTTTATTCCTCAAGTGTCTAGGTGAAGAATCCATCAGCATGTTTTGATTTTCAGCTTGATTTCTCCTCTGTCTTAAGCGATTTGTTACTAATAACGCGAACGTTTAAGATCAATGTGTAATTCCGGTTCTTCCTCAACGTGTCAGATGAAATCGATTTACTATTTTGAATTGCAGTCTGCATATCATTCTACAATAACATACAAGTGATATCTGATTAGTAGTCGAAGAATACTTATATTAATATATTCAAATGACTGTCGGATGCAAGTTTGCTGTACGATCGTTCAAAGATTTTTTGATCAAAGTATGTGTTTAATAATTCCGTTGCCTTGTTTTTTCCATTATACGTTTTATTTACATGCCCAAAGTGTGTGGCCATTTTCTGAGTGTGCACTTCTCTTTTTTATGTTTTATAGTAGCCATCCATCGTTCAAATACAATTAAAGTCTAAAAACAAAAATGCTATTATTGCAAATTTCTCGTTGTAATTACAGTGTACATTTTTCTGCACAGAGATGAATTTAAGTTCTTTGTTAAACTTTACTTCAATAGTGACTTCGTGTGCTTGTTTGCCGTTCATCCTCCTTTACCGTTGGCTTTGACTCTTCTTAGCAAAGTTCACCTTCAGTTCGCTTCCAGTGCTGATATAACGAAAGAAAAATGCCCGCTTGTATGCTGGATATCTAGCAAATCCAAGAGTTTAACAAAGAAGTGGTTTCAAGTAAATGAGGTGAAGTCAAACTCAGATTTTCCTGAGACAAGCTGAGATAAAAATCAAGTTTCTCTCAGTGATACGGTGGTTTTCCATTTTAAGAAAGGGGAAAACTGCTACGATTTTTCACAAGCTTCTGGCATTAACCTCATTGTGACTCTGGTGCATATGTCCATTTAAGATGAAGCTTTTGTTTGCATTGTGCCAATTTAATCTGGTTTCCATCTTATGTAGGTGGGTCTTTTATGGCGAAAGCGGTATGCTCCTTCATGGTCAAAATGGCGAAAAATCGGAAAAAATTGCAAGGTTTGGGATATTCTCTGTGATCCAGGGGCTGTTTTTATTGACGGAGCGCTTAGTACCAGGTTTACAGAACCTAAATCGATGAAACGGTATGATTTACGCATTATTGCTTAGGCAGATCTTCGGTTTTATCCATGCAAATGTCATACGGTTTTGATGCCAGCCGTTTTAGAGTTATTCAAGACCAACTTCGAGAGAAAAACTCGCCATTTTATCATTTTGAGGCTTTTATTGAAAAATTTCTACTAACACAGATTTTGGAGAAAACTTGAGTTCTGTGATATTGTGGATTAATCAATAAATGTATTCAAAGCAGTAAAATCTTTTCAAGGAATTCTTCCTCTCTACACTATCTTTTCTGCATTACTTAAACTGGACTATAATATAGATAATTTATTATTTTGTTTGATTTGGACATTCAAAAATAGTACCCCACTGGCAAGTGGGCGTACGTGAATATAATAATTACATACACATCGAAATATTTCTAATGCTTTGTGAAATTTTCTGTATACGAGTATAAAATTCATTTCCCTTACTTTCTTCATTTAAGTGATAATAGGACGGGCATGACCTAGGTACTCATTGGCCGACACAGAAAAAAAGTGAGGCCTTTTTGAGAAATGTAATAGTTAAGCGACTATCCAGACATGACTCCTTCAGCAAATTAATTTGAAGAAGAGCACCCCCACACCCCCCTCCCTATCCGATGGAATTCAACATCACCATGGATGGCTGTCAAAACAATGCTTTTCTATGTCAGTGTTCATCTAGGAGGCAGTGGACGTGGTGCAATCAGCACGGGATCCATATATTTGATCATTCATGTTACCGTTACGTCTTGTCGGCGTCACTGCTGCATGTGCCTTGCATATATCATCTCTTCAATGCGGGTAGAAAGGCCACCCAAGCTCGTAATTACCTCCGGCCCCGCTCCCATCACCCCATACGCATTCTAAATCATGTTTCTTGGTAGTTCAATTTTATTATGTATTACTTTGGCAAGATTAAAAATACGTAAAATCCGTACAAAATAATATCTAAGGAAATGTGTTATTACATATTTTATGAAAAGTTGCTTCAAAGCATGTCGGTGTTTTTGAATTCGAGATTATCATCTCATCTATCTGATATACTTATTGTCGGTTTGATGCTTTAATTCTGGAACGTTCTTTTAAAACTCTTTTGTTCTTGCATCATCAATAGTTATACTTGTAAAACAAGTTTAAGCGAGTTGATGGAGCATCGTGTTCACGCATCATAGTGTCCATGTCATCATCCATCATGTCCAATTCCATACGTTTCGAGGCTTTTTGCGACGTTCCAGCACTTCGTGCGTCTTCTGGTTTATTAAGTTGCCAAGTCCTCTTCACGGCTGCATAAGTATAGCTGCTGCTGAAATTGATGGTCAGCCTCATATTTCATCTGCGAGCTTTATCCTGCACTTTGTATCTTGACCTGGGCTATGAACCAAGCGGGCCAAACTTGGCTTGATTGACAAACGTTAAGTTCGTTTGAGGTCCCGATTATGACTGTGCTGCCTTCCATCTGCTCGTAGTGGTAGTGAAGCATATTCATGCACGAATATGTGAATATGGTTTCGACGCTGCATTTTTTCTTCAACTTCTCAAATAGAGAAGATTGTTTTTATAGAAAAAACCAAACAAAAGCCTAACCATTTTCGGCTAAAGAAAAACGCACAAATACAAACGTTCCATAATTATGCATCCGCCTATATATGTCGTCTTGCACCTCGGCTGGCTCATGTGGGACATGACATAGTATTTTTCATGTCGTGTGTTTGTTTATTTATTACAATTTATTTGTCTAGTAATGCTTCATGGCTGTTATTTCATCCCCTTTAAACTGCATTTCGTCATGTAACGAGTATTTGTTCGCTCAAATAAAAGTTCATGTTGTTTAGTGCAAACTCTTTTGGCCCTATGTTCAATGGTCGCTTAATATTTGAGATTATGCGTCCATTTGTTTTAGGATCAGTCCAGTTTTGTGCCTGTCTGTCTGTTCCTGTATTCGTCACTTTGATGAGGATTCTAATGACGACTTCGCACTATTTCTGTGGTTTTCAAAGACATGGTCATCCCTTGACTTGCGTGAGATCCTACAATTGCCTGCTTGGTACTATCATAATTTCAAAGTCCCTTATGTGAAGGCCGATCCATACGCATATATCTGGTGCATCACGAGTACATGCCTTTAGGATGCTTTCAATTTTTATTCAGTCTCAAATATGACTTTTTCCTTTAGCCCCAACATCTGCAGCCCCACGACAGGTCCCCAGAAGCTGTTATTTTAGTTGTCTGCCTAGTACGTTTGTTTGCGTTTAAGAGCTGCGGTGTGCGACCCGGCCAGCCAATACAATAATATTTTAATAACAGCATGGTTTCCAGTTTACCACATGCGGTTTCTTAGTCTTTTTTGATGAATGCAGATAGATTCGGCCAATTCTGACATATGACCACCATCGATTCAGGCCAAATACAAACTGATGAACTAAATACAAATCGGTTCCGGAATAATTAATTCCAAATATACAAGTTTTCAGACTCTTATTGCATTCCACCACCACGGGATATGAAAGTTTTACTTCACATATTTAGTTGATGTAATTAGAGAAACTCTTCTGCCATTCTTAAAAAAGCTAAAAACCGACATGCTAGAAAACAACGACCTAATACATTTTTAAGAAATTTTCATTCATAGTTACCATCTGAGTTTCTTTACAGGATATGTTGGGTAAATAATGAAAAAATTTACACTAAAACCATGAGCTGGCATTGTACATGAGTTTAGCCTAAAAGGGGTGGAGTAAAGGTTTTGTCAAATTTTTAATGGACTTTGCTTTTCGATTCAGCCATTGTGACTAATCTTGCCAGATTTGTCAAACGTAGCACTGGGATTGGCTAGTAGTGGCTTATGCAAGTTATGGGCTATATGAGTTATGAGATCATATTGTCTCTTCTGTATACTCTAGCATTAACTTTTATCAAGTGTTGTTATAGAAGACAACCTACCTTAATTCAATAAATATGAGAAATAACCTAAATGTTTATAAATTAGCAGGTTTAGCTAATGAAATATTCATAATCTGGTCTGTCCTTTGTCTTCAACATTTCCTAATTCTGATGTATTCATATATTTAAAGGCTCTCTATTGTATATTTTTTTTTCCCATAGACCCATATAAATTCTATTGAATGGATCTAAAGCTATAAGCATAGTCCTAAGCATTGCTCTACAAGTGAGTCTCAATTCGTATTCTCTCCTTCCACGACATGTGTAATCTCTAATACCTAGAGAAGTCTATGGATGTCTGCAATTCACGCCCTGGTGAATTCCTGGGAAAGTCATTTCATTTCCACAGAGTTTACCCACCATGATTGGTGTACAGCTTTTTTAGCTCCATCACTAGCATTGTGAACAAACATAAGTAGGCACGCAACAAATATGAACTGTAGCTGAAAAATTAGAAATGAGTTTGAAGGAATTCTTTGCAATATGCATGCACTTGCTAGTAACCTGTCAAATATTATTGTGAAGAATAAAATTTACAGAAAAAAAATATATATATATCACTGGCAGTTCACACAGTTCTTGTGGATCTAGCAGATGCAGCCATGAACTCACATACCATTCAAAATGTCAATCGAATTTTCATCAATATTATATTTTGAAAAGTTGTAAAATTTTAAAAACGCCCCTAAATTAATACGATTATACAACTAATCCATTTAAAGGTTGCTCTCAAAATTAGAATTTACAGAACTTTTTAACGTTAACTAGAAATTTAAAACATACGAAAAAAGTATTCCGGAATTTCCTATTTTGTATTCTAACTTCAGCTATCTTCTGGAAAAATGCTTTTGATTTCATGAAGTTTAAAGGATGAATTAATTTATGTGATCTGGTAGTCATCCCATCACTTTCCATTTAAAATCTATAAATTCGGATTCCAAAATATTAAATCGGAAAAGAGTGTTTGGGCATAAAAGTATTTGCCTTGTTTAAGGTCGATTGAATATTCTCTCTCTCTCCCTACTACTCTCTCTAAAAGCATGTCATCTCATCGTGAATTTAGTCCAGAGTCTAAAAGGCCATGTCCTAAGAATAATAAGGGGTAATAAAAATAATCCCCAATAGTCTGCAGCGAGATCTGAACTTGTGTTTGAGTTCATCTTTAATACACCATAACTCAAGAAAGAAGTCATTCTATGTCACCCCTTTGGCATGGTTAGCACCTCGTCGAGTCAGATTCTATTGAAAGAACTGGGGGGGGGGGGCAGAATAGAGCTAAGAGGTTAGCGCGCCTTAAGCCTGCTAAACAAGTTGGACCCGGGTTCAAGATCAGCTCGAGGGCCTCAGGCTCAGAATGTGACCCAGGGTGAGGTCAAATTTGAAAAAATAAGCAGTGTCTTAAAAAAAAGAAAGGAAAGAAAGAAAAGAAAAAAAGTTCCTCCAAAAACCAGCCCAAAAGGGGGAGGGTGAACAGTATGTATAATTCTCGCCTTGAGAAAACTCAACCTTCAAATTACATGTGTGCATATCCTCATGAGGCCTCTGAGAGAGCTAGAAATGCAAGCCTATCCACCCCAAATGGGGAAAGGGTCAAAAATGAAAAATTCTTACTCTTGGATTCAATACTAGTGCAACAAACCGTGCATGTCTGTGGGTCATTCATGGAAGGCTATAAAATGCAGCAACTGCTTGAGAGGTGAGTGTGGGTGCGGGGGTGGAGTGGGGGGGTGGGTTAAGGAAGCATGGCGTGCGCATGGGTGGAACTATGGGTGAGATGAAGAGAGTAAGGCTGGAGTAAAGGTGTGCAGGGGTGGGGCTGGTGGCTGGTAGGTGGGGAGTTTTGTTCATGGTTCCAGTGGCGCTGAGTGTAGTGTGCACAGGTGGTGAGGGTCCAGGTGGGCGAGGGTAGTGGTGGGGGCAGAGTTTGGGCACGAGTGCATCGTTCAGGGGTGAGGGAGCACGGGTGGGTTCCGGTGAGTTAAGAGGAGTGGGGGTGTCAGGTTAGAGGTTCGTTGGGTTTAGGAGTCCGAGATTGGGTGGAGGTGCGGAGTGGAGTTTTGGGGTGGTGGTGTGCGGGCGGGGTTGGGCTTCGAGGTGCATGTGGTGCAGAAGTGGGATGCTGAATTGTGTTTCTTAGGGGTGTGGGGGTTGAGAATGGAGTGTGAGGAATTTGGTTCGTGGGTTGGGGATTCGAGGGGCAGAACACCTGCTTCCTTAAGCTAGCACGATGGCCGCAAGCGCTTTCTAGCTACCACTTTATGTGACACTTAATAAGTTGATTTGTATAGGTTTAGCTATCAAATTTTCCGCTAGTATGCAGAATGAACTTCACTGCTGGTTTCGATAGTGCTAGAGAAGTATATCCACTATATCAAACTAGTTTCATGACTTATTCGAACTTTCGACGGTTACTTTCGAACAAATTTATAAGTTACGGTTCTTAAAAAAAAAAAAAAATGGATAAAAATAAATTTTATAAAACTAACAATTTAACACCTGCCATTTATTTTGCTATGAAAGTTTTAAATCATTTCTCAAAAAGGACAGCTTGAGCTATTTTTGTTTCAAAAATATATTACATGAATAAGTTTAGTTTGAGAAATAATCTCTTGTTCTAAGAGAGTTTAAAGAACAGTTCAAAAGATAATAGAGCGAGAAAATACGGCTGAGATTTGTTCATATTTTAAGTTCCTGATTAACATTCTAAGCCCCGTAATCCATTGACCTAAAAGTATGAACTAATTTTAATTAGTATTCAGGATTAAAAATTCAAGCAGTTAGCTGAGTTACGTTCAATTTTACTTTCTTGCCCACGGCGTTTTGCGATATCATGAAACAACCGAGTCCAAGTCGAAAAAAATGCTAAGATTACAATATTAAAGATTCGCATAAAGCTGAAAATTGGTACAGGTTATTAAATACCGTAATAGTAAATCAAAACTCAATACTCGAAATTACAACTTTTTGGAATCCCGATATCTCAAAATAGTATGCAGCTAGAAAAAGTATAAAATACATTTTTGTACGAAAATTGGACGAGTTACAACTTTTGTTTTGACCTATTTTACTGTAACACTTTTAGTCTTCTAAAGAAAAAAATACGAAAACCGATATTTTTTGACCCTATGACGCAGAATGGGTTTTTGCAGGGGAGTTGAGAAGGATGAGGGATTTTGAATATTTCATTTGTAATAGTGTGTTGGACTGCTACTGCTAGTTCAAAAAGGTTTCATGCAATTCTTCTTAAGCGCCATGTTCAACATTCGGATATGGAAAGGGCAATTTTTTCATTCATCACATGGCCTCGGGAACTAAGTCCCCATCGATGTCTGTAATACCTTAGGCATAAATAAGGCTAAAATAAGTATTGAACTATTTCAATCAAACTAATTTAATAATCTATGTACATAAGAATGGCTTGACCGTGACAATCAGTTAAAAAACGACTCTATTTCGCAGAGGTTCTTTCCCAAACTGTGCCATGGCGTCCTGACTTCTTCACAAATTACGCCATATAGCTTCCATGGTTAATTGAAGCGAAGACCTTGTTTGGCCTAACTAGACAAAAAACAAAGTTTGAGGCTAAGTTTTTACTTTTTATTTTTGTCTCTTACTTAGCATTGAGACCTGTACCTGAAGCAAGAACATTTTCGACTTTGGCTGCCAAGTAATCTGAAATACTTGTATACAAAGGATGTCCCATGTAGGTCACGATTTTTGAGTTTCATAGAAAAATCCTTCTTCATTTCAAGATGTTTTCTATAGATTCACAATACGAGGTATTAGAGATAAATTAGACAGGTATTTGTTTTGATCCTATGTACTGTCTCAGGTAAAGACGCAACAGAAAAATTTGCTGAGAAAAAATGGCGCCGTAACTCGGAAGGAGTTGAACTCTATTAGACCAGTAAGCTCTTTGAAATAAAAGAAGCTGTTATATTTTTAATAATAATTGTATCTGCTGGTTCGTCATGATCGTAGCGTATGCGTTTTCATCGCTATTCAGACATTTTTAAAAAAGATAAGATAACATAATAAAAAAACTTGTCATCTACTAGTTCGAAGATGCACGTGGATTATTTTGATTAAATGTCAAAAAAGTTTGTTTTTCACTCAAAGGCAAATGCCAACGGAGGTGCTAAATTTGGCTCTTCAGGTTCGGTTCCCGAAGGATGTAAAAGCAGGCGCTTACTTTATATAATCAATGCTGCCTTAAAGGATCCAGTTGGAGATGGACCAGAATTTATGTAATCAATCATAAAAATTTTAAATTGAATGTAGCCAAACGTTTGTTTTGACTGATTAGCGACTTCCTCAGTGGCTAAAATGATAAGCTTGAAGACAAGTACAATTTTGTAGTTAGGACTTTCTAAACGAAATCTTTCTTATTAAACGAGCAAAAATTTGTATATATATTTATTTGTATATATATATGTTTGTATCTTGGTTCTATTTTGAAAAACGAGCTCCTGCAAATTTTGAAATTAGAACTTCGAGTTATGAGAGGTTTTTGAGTTGGCAATTCGATCTGTCACGATCCCATCTTCCGACAAAAATTGTTTTTGATGGGTTTTTTCGTTAATCAAAATTAATTATTCTCGGTGGAAGAGCAAATCCCAATCTCGGGGTTTAAAAAGGTTTCTCTTTGTTTTGCTTTTGCTATCTGAAACGGAGCTAATGAGTTTTGATTCGTCCTTTATTCTCCAAAGGCGCTGAGAGAATTAGTAATTGTGAGGTGTGGATTTTACTTAATTTTGTTCTCCCTAAAGCGTTGAAAATGTTAATAAAGGTTTTATAAATTGTTTTTATAAAGAACTTTGACTTATTTGGCAATGAATAAAAAATGATCAAAATTTATTTAAAAGCTCTGTTCGCGCCAAGCGGGTCTCAATTTTCTGAAAAAACAACACATTTTGATAGGTTTTATTTTATTAACAAATTGGTTGAATAAAAAATGAATCATATGGTTTGAAATCCAAACAAGTTAGCGGAGGTGAGGTGCGGTGGTTGGGGGATCGACGAGGGGTAGGGCGAGGGTTTTGAAAGTGGGAGTTTAGGCGGGGTGGAGAGTGGGGGGAGGTACAGTGTACGAATATTATATATTTTTGTATGTTTGCAATTTGAAAACGTCTCTCAATAAAAATCAACACACCTTCATCAATTTTTAAATTAAAAATAATATTATTAATAATATGCTTTTAACTAGAAGGAAGAAGTTGCTTTGAGCATCGGTCCAGTTGCCTGCCAGATACTAAGTTTATGGAAATGAAGGTAAAAGCTACGCTTAACCTCTACTATTAGCACTATTATGCAAAAACATGAAATATTAAAAAAAATTAGTACTTATTATCTACAATTTCGAACGCACAGAAGTCAGCTAATCAGTGGTGAAACGTTTCCCATTCAATTAAAAAGCTTTGCGTTTGTTTCAAATTCTGGTCCAACTACCTACAATCCTTTTAAATATTTGATTATAGACGTGAGCAATGAATATATTAATTAAAATATTACTGTTCATCTGAATCCAATGACAATACTCTTGTGATTTCTTTAGAAAGTCGTACTTCTGTCAGCAATTTCTGAATAAATGCGTGGAGATACTAGTCCACAGTCATTGTTTAAGCTCCATGAATTTTAATATTATTTATAGATAAAGTTTAATTTAGCGGCCCTAAATGAAATTTAACAATTTCTTTTAAAAATAGACACAAAATTAGTTTGTTTTCTTGTTTCATCTGAGATAATTTTGTGTTAATGAGGGACAAATCGCTTTTAATTTCTCTTCTACTCTATAATCAAGATGTAACAATTTGTTATCCACGATAAAGAGAAGAAGAATTTCTCGTTCTGCTTGTAATAGGACTCTACGACTTTCTTTTTTTTTTTTTTGTTCTTTTCATAGTACAACAAATTTAGGGGTTAACATCAGTATCATTAAATAACAGCCCTCTAAGTTGCGTGGGTGGCGGCTCCGCAGCTCTGCAATATTATTTGATTTTGGCTTATAACCTTTGACTTCAATAAATGACTTTATTTAAGAAAAACATATGTGTATCGAATTCTTTTTCTGTCGTTTAAAGTTGACATTATAATGAAGGTGAAATGGCTAATATTACATGTGCGCTAAAAATGCGGCTAATGGTTTTCTGAAGAGCAGGAAGTAATTTCTCTCAAAGATGCATATTCAATTGATAGCGAACTCGAGCTAAGTATAACGAAACAATAGACATTAGTCTCACTTTTTTATCTAGTATTCGTCCATGATTTAGGTATTATGTAGACAAACGATTTAGAGGACTGGCTTTGAAATTCAATAAAATATCTCACATGCCCAGCTGTTATAAACTTCAGACAAGCTTCATGGGACTCTTATGGAACTTCTAAAGGCGATATCAGGTGATTTATAAGTTCGTCAAGGTTTTCGAGTTGATAAAGCACAAAAACAGTCTCTGTATTAGATTGTTCAATAATTCGTAGGATGACTTACATAGATGGCGTTACAGGAATTTTCATATGATTTTTATTTAGTACTAACCTTCAAACAATTACGTATATAAATTTGACAGTAATCTGACTATTGATTCGTAAAGTTATGGCATTTGTGTGAAGTAACATTTGTTATTGAAGAGGTGGTTCAAGTTTTAATAAAGCATTGCTTTTTGATGAAAAAAATACAGTTGAAACCAAACGAATGCGTCTTGATAATCGCTGTTATCCGAACTCTGCTCACACCGAGACAAATGGTAGAGAAGTGGATTGCTGGAATTTAAACATGGTCAAAACCAGCACAAATGATGCAGAGCGCAGTGAACGCCCAAAAAGAAGGATGTTATTCCAGAAAGCATAAATATAAATCCACCAAATTGGTTTATGGGCGAATCAGTAAATTCAAGGTGCACGAGCTAAAGCTGACATTGTGGAGATATCAGATGGTGAGTGTTTTTACCATTTTACACGAACATTTGGGTATGCGAGAAGCTCTGTGCAAAGTGGGTTGCCGCGTGAGCTCACGAGTCGACCAAAAACAACAAAACGAATCGATGCTTCAGAGGAGTGTTTGGCGCTTTAGTTAAACGCTGTCAAGCTGGAATTTCTCATCGTCCGATATGTGGCAATGGATGAGACATGGCTTCACTATTACACACCAGAATCCAAAAGAAGGCCAATGATGAAGTAGGTACTAACTGAAGGTGCAGGCCTATTTTGACGAGAAAGAGAAATCGTACTATAAAGTTGAGTATCGAAAAGTTGGAAAATCACTATACTGGATTGTATCGCCCTCGAAGGCGGCTATGTTGAAACAATAAAATCGAGTTTTGTCAAAATGTTTTTTTTCTTACTTATCCTACGGACTTATTGAATGACCTGTTATATGTGTTCGCTCAGTTGATAAATGATCTCTCCAAGATTCATTTATAATAAGTTCACGTGAATTACTCGTATATTTAGCCTCTACGGGGCAGTCATAACGAAACCATAGTGTTCGTGTATTGACGAACGAAGTTTTCTGTTAGTTTTACAGCGCACAAGCTTTGCCATTCTCGTAAAATTCAGTGTGCCCGCGTTTCGAAAGTTGTTGTCTTCGTTGTTGCTTGTGTTGGGCTTGAAGGGCAGCTTTTGGGAATCCCAAGTGAAATGTTAAAAACCTATGCCTATTAATCGCCCTTTCCACTTATTCTTTTGAGATTCTTAGGGGCTCTTATGAAACTTTTAGAAATTACTGTCAGAGGCGATTCATTTATCGAACAGCGGCGTTGCGGTCCATGGATGCTGTGGATGCAGCGCATCAATTAAAATTTCAAAACGTCAAGAGTATTTTCTCATTCAGTATCATAACGATGATGCGTTGAAAAAATCTGAATATGTGGGAAATGTGAAAATTTTAATTAATGACGTATGAGACTTCAATATTCTAAAACTAATCAATTTCGAGATATCTAAAAAGTATGGAACTTTCTAACGTTAGCAAATTTAACCCTTTACTGCGGCCCCTAGTAGCACAATGTTTCAAACTATATAGTAACTATATGAGTGCCTATATATATTCTCAAAGATCTATAATACGGGGGTTAATGTAGTTACTATATAGTTTGAAAGCGTATGTAGCTTAGTTCCTAAAGCACGTGACTAAAATTCATAGCCAGACACGGGTGTGGTATGTAAACTTGTGCTTAGTTTATAAAGCAACATGCCAAAATTATCGCCGAGACACGGGTATGGTATATAAACTCAAGCTCATTTTTTATCAAATAGCGGCCGTATTTTTTGAGTTTGGGCGCTTAGTTTACAAAACTTGGTTAAAGGGCTAAAGATAATTAAAATGAATTTTCCAGATTTCCGATCTGAGTCACTTTTGAAAATGCCTATACTTTGATTTTATGTAGAGATTGAAAAGGAATTAGCTCAAAGGCTTAAAACCTTTTATTTAAAATCTTAAAATTGCATAACAATATTTTTTGTGGATTTAATGGGCTTGTCAGGCTAAGCATTTAGACAATTTACAATACTATTGTCAACAGATTAGGAGTACTTCTGGAGACGGACTGATAAGTAGTGAAATTGAGTGGATATTGATCAAGCGTTTAAAAAGAATGGTATACTTTATCTTTTTGTTTTCTTTTAAACCACAAGGCGGCACAAGAATATTCTTCACTAGGTAGTTTTATTATGACTTTTCTAAACCCTGAAGAGGAGATGACTTCAAACGTGTTCTCGATAAAAAGATAGAATAATTATCTTCTTTTTTGGATTGCTAATAGAGTAAGGTGTGCGTTTACAGTGAATGAAATATCAAAAGAGGTTTATACAAACTTCAATATATTTCGGATTATTAGTCCATCATCAGGAGTTTGCAGTTAAAGTTTTAACCTGTAAACTCCTGATGATGGACTAATGTCCGAAATATATAAATTCTTGTAAATAACACGATTTTATTTCATTCACTGCCACTATATTAACTAACATCATGTTTCACCTGACTACCTTTCATAAGTAAATTTTGGATTGCCTCGTCTATATCCACGCTTAATTATTAAAATTCTGTCTTCTATATGTATGGATCAGATTAATGTAACAAATTAATCATGGAAAGTTAACTGACTTAGTGTTTTGATTTAATAGAATTATTTTCCCTATTCTTCAGTTGAACGTTCATTTTCAACTTTGAAAGAATTAGAACAATCTCAGATGTAGCCCGAGAAGATAGTAGTAATCCTTGCTTTGTCTTTAATAACTTAAATGAAAAAATCTAATGTTCCGAGTAGAAATGACGAAAATTTTTGTGGTGCAGTTTCGATGAATTTTTTCTAAAACGAGAAAAAATCAATTAAAGGTTTCTTTTGGACAGCATCCTTATTGACAAGTCACCGCCCGCCACCGTTTTCGATTCTAACATACCGCAAAATACGCTTTGTTTCTAGTGGTTCATTTTTGTTGTAGATGCATTGTGGCGGCTAAATATAGGTACAAGTACGTCGTAGTGTTTTTGATCGAACTTGGAGAGATACTCAATGAGCACTTCTGCGTTCGTTATGCTATTCCATTCACCTACAAGCGAGGACTTATAAATCGCCTCTGTGTTTCTAAGCCCTTGCTGGCTCTCACTAGCTTGTCACTGTTAATATGTCGTTCTTTGCGGGGTTCGAATAAGGAAATGTATAAAATATGTTTTGTAGTAATAAAATTTTACTCTGTCGATATGATAAATTGGAAGCAAGATGTAGTTGTATGCTGAAGTCTTTTCTTTGGGTTAATATAAAATATAAGGTCTCGGCTAATGCTCCAGAAACGTCAAGCTTCTTTTTAAAGAAATATTGTCTGAGATAATGTGATCCACCAAAGATGTCTTTTTTGTAAGAACTACATAATGTATAATAAATATAAGATTTTTATTCTCCGCTCCTTTCGCTGTAATCTGCTCGACTTGAAAGACGCTTGCTGTTTGCCCGTCAGAATCATTCAATAAACTGGCTGGGTGAGCGGCGAGACACGCACACTTTTATATTGAGAAGCGAAGGAGCGAAAAGTTATGCATGCGTCATTCTAAAGGCGCGGATAATTAACAATAAGTTTAATTGCTAATTAGGGCCAGGTTTATAAAAGCAGCCACCTCCTCGACGAGAGTTCGATTGTCATTTCGAGTTGTCGGCTGCTGTTCGATTTGTTGAAACTTATGAATAGAACGACTATAAGTGACTGATCACCTGGGAGAACGATTGATGAGAGCAGCTTGTGTCCTGAAATGCATTGTATACACGTTCTGTAAAGAAACAATAATGCAGGCTTTGTGCCATTATTTTATTAAAAACATATTTTCAACTGCCCAGTACAAAAACATATATTAGAAAAGCATTTTCTGGCTTTACGCCGACAAGAAAATTCTAATGTCTGAAAATCATCTCTCGTAAATGACTAATATCATACAACAACCCTTCAGGCAAAACATAATAAAAATCATCCATCATCTTAATCATTTCACTATGTGTGTATATACAAAGATAATTTAACTGGAATCAATATAAATTTCAACTAAAACATCTTTCAAAGACATAGAGATTATCCGAATATACATTTTTTCATTTTGGTGCTTTGTTTTTGTATTAATATCATTTAAAAAAATTCTCATAGGCAAATTTGTCAAACTGAACTGTCAAGTTGTAAAAATAGAAAAGTCTAAATACGGAAAAACACTTCAAATTCCGAAAAATCATGCTATTTTTATTACCATCAAAATGCCATTAATATAAAAATCTTGTTTTGAAAAAACAGTATGCTCATTTTTATTCATTCAAAACAATCGGATAATTAGTGGGACTGCCCTTACTGGTTAAACTAAAAATCTCGTTTTTTTATTTTTGCAAAAGATGTATCTCTACTTAGTTTATACCACCAAGTTTTAAAAAATATATAATATATAACATTATCAAACTAGCATGCACATATTTAAGAATAACAAGAACAAAATAAAGCACAGTTTTGAAACAAAAATTCAAGTGATAAAAATGAGCACTGAAATCAAATAATTAGATGTCTATTTTTCAATAAAAACTCAGTGTTTTGTTTAACCGAATTCACAAATTGCTTTTTCATGTCTCTGCCATAATTTCAGATAATAAAAAAAAACATTTTTCAATAAAAATCTTAATCACTCTATGTATCAACCATTAAAAAAAGCAGACCTGCTCATTTATATGAACTTTAATCATACTAATTAAACCTCTTTAATATTGACTTTATTATGAAACTACCTCAAATCTTCACCAGATTGGGTAGATATTACGCTCCATTCATGCATATAGGTGAGTCCAGCAATCAATTGAAGCGCACAGAGTTTGAATTGAAGAAGCAGGAGTTAGAATCATTCTGTGTTTGATGTGGAAGTTATTTTTAAGTGGATTCTTCGATTTAATTGATGCATCACATGGTGGATTGGAAAGATACTGGTTATGTAAATTAGTTTGAAGTTGGTGTGTCATAGGTTGCCTTCCTTTGAGCCTAGATTGAAACTTTCTCCCGTTTTGTATATGTTCTTTGACCATTTTGGACTTACATGATTTGACACTAATAGAAACTCCTTTAGAATCGTTCTGGTTGAAATGCGTTCCTTGGCTTGCCTTGACCTGTTCTTTTAAACAATATTGCAACAGAACCAAGTTATATGATATTCATTCAGATTCAGTTGGAAGGTAAAATCATTGAAGATTTTGCAAACGGGATTTCATTTCATTCTCAGGCCTTGACAAAAATGATGTTCTAAAAATTCTTTCATTTCTTCAGTTAAGATGAGCATTCTGCTGTTTGTGATGGTTTACCTAAGTTGCAGAGATATTTAAACATAATTCAAAAACAATTTCGTTTGTTTGATAAATTAAGTTGTTTGTTTTTCATTCATTATTTATTAAATCAATAATGACAGATCTTTCTGGTGAAGAATCAATCATAAATGTCCTTCATCTGGACTGTTGTAGGTATCTTGTTATGATTCATCTGCAGAACTGGAGGACATCAAACGGACTGGCATTCTGTGCAGTCACTGTTTTTAAATTGTTTTTACAAATTGATTTGCGGATTTCTCTACAGGATGTCCATGGTATCATTGCAGGGCAGATAATCTGCGTATTTTATCTGCTGAGCAGAACTATCTAATGTCTCTCATTTCCATTACATCAATGAGACCTTCTCAGTAATTTCATGGTATCATAAACTCCTTCTTCTCTTGCAGTGAAACTGTCTTTTCTATTAATGAAACAGTTTGAGAATTTTTTGATATTAAATTCTTGTCTCTAGCTTTTTGAGTATGTTATTTATCTTCATAGAAATGACTCTCATTTTATCTTTTTTCACTTTAGATATATAAAAAAATGTTTTTTTGTCAATGGGACATTCATTGCTATGTTAGTATCATCATCAGCCTTAGAACAATCTGCCAAGAAAAGTTTTGATCAAAGATGAATCCAGATACTACTGTAATGTAGAAAATATCAGTTCATTCAATATCATCAATTTTTATTTTAAATGGAATTCCAGTATACCTTCTCTTCACATAAATTTGGGGTTATTTTGATTAAAATTTTTAAGATTGTCTGAGAGCTGATGCAAATGTTCTATCTCAAAAATTAATTGAAAATATCATACAAATATTTTTTTTAAGCTAATAAAAACTTGTTTTGTTGCTGAAAAATGGAACCATTCTTGTAGAATCTGGAAGCGGGATATCTTTGTAATGTTACTATTTAATCATATCTCATCCATTCATTCTCGTTTAAATTCAAACGGTAATCATTTGCAATTGCATTCAAACCATCCATCGATGGAACTGACACAGATTTCGTTGTCAAACTTGTTCTTCAAACTAATTAATTAACAGAATGGCAATCATTGTGATGTTTGTGTGTATGTATGTATCAACGTGGCCACCTTCAAACAGCAGCAGAGTGGAAAATGGCCTTGAGGCAGCTTGTCAGCAGTTAGTGAAATGCGATTGGTGTGTGTGGTAGTGTTGGTAGAATTTGACGAGCGGTCCGTTCTCGCTTACTATGGTCCGTCAGAAAACATTCAAATCGTTTGCCTAGAGGTTGGAAACAATTCTGTGAAGAAAGACATAGAGTTGATCAATGAATCCTTTCCGTTTGGTTTGGAATCCTTCTGTAAATTCGTCTGATTGTAATTGGCTAGCATTTCGTTTCGTGTATGGTGAAAAGGAAATATTTTTCATCTGATAGTCACAGAAGCAGTTCCGTGAGAAAGCTAGCGATGCCCTTATGATGTCCAGACGATCCAAAGCGTTGAAAAGATTTGTTTATATTTGTCACCCACTTTGTAAAATGTTTTTATTTCTTTAAAATTCAATAAACACTGACGGATCAGTTTCGGCTTTATCAAAGTCATTTGAGATGTTAATATCATTTGTGTGTCTCAAATTGAATCTCCTTCAAGTTTGCAGTCATTTAAACCCGTCCGTAGTGATCCATTTCTCATCTGTCCTCAGAAGGATGACGAACACCATTGGGTTGCATTTCAGGTTGTATTGGTAGCAGTGCTGAGAACACTTTTGGAATCAGATTAAAATGAAATGATAGATTCTCATCTTGTCTTGAAAAATAACAATTCTATAGATTTTTGATGTTTCGATTATTATTGGTAACCATTTCTTTTAAAAGACATTGGAATCGACTTCGAATTTGAAAATTTAAATTGTTTTTATGATGGCAACTAGAAACTATAGTTGTTTTGAAATTTAGTCTTTTTCATTCAATTGAATTCTTTTGGGATGCTGATGAATATTTCTCGTGTAGATCCGAACATCAAAATGGAATGCAACAAGGTTGTTCACCTGGTATTGGATTGAATCGATCTTTATTTTGATTTTGGCAATTCCTTCATATCTTCGAAGCAATGATTGCAATAATAACCGAAACGTCAAATCATTCAGTAGTTGTACTAAATATTGATGAGAATCAATCGATATTTTGATTTTAAATAGTTATCTCTAATGTTCAGCGGTAACGGATAGAGAAAAGGAAACCTTTACAGGTTCTTATGGATTCATTATAATTTCCCCCAAATTTTAGCATTTCACAGAGAAGAGAAGCCTATCCATATCTACACTTAATCTATTAGGCTTAAACTGAGCTAATATATTTGAAGCTTTCAAATGAATGTTACTGGCTGAAAATTTAAAATAAATTAAAAAAAGTACCATCTTACCTGAGTAAAGTACTTTAAAATATAATTTTACTAAAAGCTTTATTTAACTTTTTGTGGTCCCCAAGGTACTAATTAGGATATTAAATTTCATCAAAATTGGTTAAGTCATTTTCAGAGATATTTAGAAAAAACTAAAAAGTACTGAAATAAAAGTACTAATGTTTGTGGGCCGATATGTACCAAAAACTAATCAGCGCTTCATTTTGGAGTATTAATTTGGGGTTTACAATTCATTTAATGTGGACAAAAAGGCAAAATATGCCATTTTATCCATCGCCTTGCCTGAAAAAATTAGACACATTTATCTGTACGAGACTCTTATGTAATTTTTAGCAAAACCGACGTGCTAAAATGCAACTATTGAATATAATTTCTGACTTTAATTAGAAGAACAGGTTCAATAGTCTTTACCCCAAGGACCGCTTTGATCATAGTGCAATACTTCATGCTTACTTATTCAGGATAAAGTAAAAACTCGTATTCGAATATATTTAACTGCAACTTCGGTGCCTGAAACAACGCTACCTATTAACAATCAATTAATTTAATTTTGGATTTAATTAGCAATTAAGTCCTATTTTGAAATATTTTACAAATATTTATCTATTAAAGATTTATTTAAAATAAATAAATAAATCTAAAAACATTTATTAGTTTATTTATTTTGCCTTTTCTCAACATTAACACGAGAAGATTCCAACGTAAATCTATTCAAAAAAAAATTCTTCATTTTTGTTGGAAGATTTAGATTTAAAAGGGGCTTAAAATCAAATTAGTTCTCTGAATTAGAAATAAATCTACCAACATTGCAACATTCAGACGAACTCTCTACGACTTTGCATTGATTTTGAGAACAACAAAACATTTCAGTAAATGAAAAAAAAATGTATTTTGAACACATAAGATCATCTCGAAGTCCAAATCTAATCGTTCTTCTGTTAAAAATAATCACTGTGCTAGAGCGTTCTGTCAAAACTTTGTGTGCACTACCGGTTTTCGGCATTTTTAACCACAGGAGCGAGATTTTGCAATTTTTAGATATTATGTTGCCAATTCTACGGTAACTGTGGCGCCACGATCTGACAATGATTCTTATATTTTCAAATGAACAGAAAATGAAGAATACCATTTTCGAAGATTTTGCTTGGTGCTGCAAAATAATGAGTTTAAAATCTCCTATTTTTTGTGTTTCTTCACAATTTTTATTCCCTAATTGTTTTTTTTTTTATAAAAACCACCGAAACTGTGAAATGCTAACTGCTAGGTTGCCTTTGCAGCTTGATACTGACGACCCAGTTATTTTAAATGAATATTGAATTAAAAATAAGTGGTAAATACTAAAAAAATCGAATATGTTAAACTGTTGTGAAGTTCGGTTAAGATACATATTCTTAAGTTCGAGCTCGGATTTCGGCTCAGTAACTTCATTTCTGGCTAGTTTTAAACCAATTGGGTTGTTCTTGCTGATAATAGGCCGAATCGAGCCGAACTGAATCCTCTCCTTCTATGGGCCCTTCAAAGTTCTGGTTTCAGGAACCCATTTTTTATCTAAATGAACCATTGAATGGAATAGAATCTAACAATGGAAAAGTTCTAAAAGTGAAAATTGCCAACTTCCCACTTTAGCGCTATGGGGCGGTGGGCATCTGGTCATATACTCATTTCAGTTCATTGCCATTTCAAATTTTATTTCTATAGGCTATTTTATCAGTTCTAGATGCATCGTCGAGGTGACGAAAACTAGATTGTGATACTCAGTTTCCGTGAGTTCAAAAAAAAACAATTGAAAAAAGAAAAAGTGATAAAACCGTGGTATTTTTGAAAGCAATATCTTGAAAACTAGCGAAATCTCAAAAAATTGTTCTTATTTTCGTCGATACAAGGTAGTACTATAATATCCAAATGGCAAATCGCAGCGCCACAATTGCGTGAATCTATTTTTGGTAGGAAAGGCGTTGAAAATCTTTAATAGATGATATTATATTTCCTGGTCACATTATAATGCGAATTACAATTTTTGCAAAAATATTATATTATTATTTCAACTGGCAAAATATCCATATATGGGGTCCTCTCATATCTCTTGTTGATTTCTTGTCTCTCAAATCATGATCCTCTATAGTGGAATTGGATTGACCGTATCAAGCAGTGCCCTCAGGTTTCATTATTGGTCCATTGGCCCTTGATACCATCAGGAATTCATCAAGTATCTGAATGTACCTCTATCAGGCATTCATTCAGTTAAATTGACATTTGTCAGGGACAGATTAAGAGAGGATTATTCTACACTATATCTTTCTTTATTATTATTATTATTGATATATTATTGTTATCAAAACTTGGACAAACTTAATACATGAAACAGTTCAAATTTACAGTTGTTTTATTACCTCAGTTGGGCAGTGTCTTGAAATGGAAAATATTATGAAGCCTAAATGAAGTATATACGTATACTTTGCTATTAATCATTTAAATCTGGGTTTATTTTGCAGTAGTTCTTAAATTGTTGAAAAAAATTTCTCATTTTTTATTTCAGTTTTTGGGTAAAATATTTTATTCAATTCTGTCAAAGATCAGCAAACAGAGTAGCTTAATTTGATTCATAATATTTCAGAGATCTTAGTTATTTTTACATCAAAAACGTCAATGGTGACTCTTCTGGTGACATCAGGACGGATATATTTAGTTCTGGGCTTTGGACATTTTTGAAAAAATTTTAAATAGTCTCTTTGAACTAAATCAGAAAAATTCATATCCAGAATTGGGTAAATTAGTTTTTTTTAAAAAATCATCTAAGTGGCTCAAACAGTATATATTCTATTAAGAAAGGATTCTAATTTAAGTTCATTTAAAAAGATTTTAAGTGAAATAATTTCTCATTGTTTGGCTTTGTATGTTACCTCATAGATTGAAGTTATTAATGTCAGGACTCAGATCAGCACCAGAAACCATGTTGGTTCCTTCAGCTCCTGAAGTTGGACCTCAATAAATGTAAGTTATTTCTGCCTAAATCTTTAAAGTTGTGTAAATTTGGTCTTGATTATTGTCAATTTAATTTTGGTCTATTGGCAATTATCAATTTATTATTAATTCTTGCCATGGATTAATCGCCATTGTGACATGAGCTTGGAGAATTTTCTCCATATCTATTATTGATGTCTTTTGGTCCTTGGTTGTAAGAAAATGAACAATGTTAAAGCCTCTTTTAATTAATTCTTTAATTCCATTATTGTGATCATTCAGATCTTCTCATAGTGTGTGGTTTTTTTTTTGTCATTTGGCTGTCAATCTTTACATTAATTCTTGTCCTTCTGCATGTGCATTGGTCAGGTGCCTACCATCAGTGTCCTTATTCATCTTTGAGTCATGTTTTTAATAGAGGGAAAAATCTAATTGGTAAAAAAACATAACAAATAATTGTTTCAATTTCATTTA